>CM043015.1:79199818-79265734 GCA_023690525.1 Holotrichia oblita | reverse complement strand
TAAAGTGATGCATAGGCAAAGGTTATATGTATGAATCAGTGCTTCAAGCACATTATTTGTTTCAAGTTTATATTAAACAAACATTTTGCAATTGACTTTGCATTTTTTTAATAGTGTCATAGAAACAATGTACAGATCAAGTTTGAGCGAGAATAACAGTAACATTGAGTGAACACCCGTATTGTATTTTAGGTCAATTTGCAATGGAGGGCCCTGATATGCACCTGAAGTTTCTTACTTTTCCTCCATTGTAAGAAAAGCATTCGTTTCTTCTAAGGTTGCACGTTAAGTATAGACTCTCTGTTAGGAAAAACAAACGGAGGTAAGACCAGAAGGAGAGAGTCAATATATTTAAAAAGAGAGCATCAGTAAAATTAAAGCAAGACTAAGCTATAAAATCCTTACAATAAGTTTAAGCGTTGTGTGACAAAGAGGCCATTACAGGCATAGACATATACATATGTATTATAGCAAATCCATCAAAAACCCATTCAAATAAAGGCAAGTTGACTTTTAAAACCACTAGCAAACGGCATTGAATAAGTAAACATAATCTAATGATAAGAAATGTTAATAAGGCTTTAAGTATTCAACAAGTATTGCTAAAGCTGGATTTTTATGTCTTAATAAAGTAAGGAATTGATTCAAACTCCTTTAATAACCGAAACAAAAGTTAAAGTACTTTATAGCAAGACAGATAAAATTACGAAGCTAGTTGTAACTGAATTTTGGTGTTCCTACGCAACCATCCTTTTATCGAGCCGCCATTTCTGTGTCAAATATTTTACCTTTAAATGGATAAATTAATGAGTTATCTATATATATCGTGGGCTTACTGCAAAATGTGACTAACCTTCACCCGCTGCTTATTTTCTTTGCAAGCACATTTGCAGTAAAAGTTTACTCCTTGAGGTCATTATTATAATTAATTATCACATTTTCAGTACTACTGATCACGTATTCACCTGCGTACTGGCTACAACAGATAAACCTGTCCAAATCCACTTAGACAGTTTTACTTGTAGTACTGCGTACCCGTAATTTTTATAATATTAAGGTGACCAGGACCAGTTTAGTTGCGTCATCTATAACACCGATTCGACTAGGTCAGTTTTTGCAGACAAGCAGCAACCAATTACCTTGTAGTTAGTCATATAATACCAATTTTGCACCTTTTGCAGTAAGTCCACGATATACATGTTGACGAGGTAATAATCGTCAATAGAGACTGCGTATACATGAATAAGTTTTAAATTAGCTTACTTGCAAAAGATAAGCAACTATTGTCAATCATTTAGTCAGTCAAATTTTTAACTGTGTAAGCACACATACTATATTCAATAGACTACCTGCTAAAGTACTAGTTGATGTTCTTTTGCGTTTATTATATTCATGAACTGTATTTAGGAATTGATCACATAGAAAGCAATTGTGTGATCAATTTCTATTGACACAAGATTTGAAATGAACCAAGTCAAACCAATTCTTACCTTGTTAACGGTAAGAACTGGTTTTGTAAGCTGTCATTTCTTAGTTTACTGTTGACAGTATAAGGAGATTATGTACGCTGACAAACTCTCCTAGCTACTTGTAAAATTAACGTGCTGAAATTCGTATTTTCTACCAAACATTTATTACTAAGAACATTTCGTGTAGTAGTTGCGTCTGATACAAATAAATTGATTTCGTTGTTTGTATTATAATTGATCTACATATGTATGTGTATTATATTTTAGTCAAAATTTCTTTAACTATTGGAGTGACTGTAGTATGAAGCGACTTCAGATTTAATTCTACAAATTTATTTTAATTTGATTTGTCTTATTTTGCTTTATTACGTTTATTATCAATGCAATAGTAAACAGTGTAACTAGGCATACTGCAAGAATTCCACAGTTCACCTATTTCAACGTAAATGTAAAACAAATATTGTTTGAAATGGTAGAAGATCTTACCTAGCATTATTCTGTCAGGAAACAAGGCAGTGGAAAGGTATTAGTACTTCACGTTGAACTTCAACAAATTATAAAACAAGTGTGGCGAAAAGAGCTTTATTTATCCTCGACCTTTTTTCATATTCTATTGAACACGGAAAAAAACCAACAAGTAAACATTCAACAGAACTGCTAAACAAAGAATTAAAATAATGTTTAGAAGTTCACTTTATCTTTGTAATATTGTAAATGATGATTTATTGTAAGGTCGGGGCAGATTTTGCTTTTGTAACAAAGTTTATGTTCCTTTTATGTTCCTCATACTTCTATTACTAATAACTTTATGTCTTATTATTATTAATCACTATCTTCATTAACTCAGTGTGATACAAACTAGACTTTGACATTCTGGTAAAGTCCAAAAATGTCCAATAAAACTTTTGGAAAAAATTGTTAGTGAGGAGAAA
Source organism: Holotrichia oblita (assembly GCA_023690525.1). Taxonomy (NCBI): domain Eukaryota; kingdom Metazoa; phylum Arthropoda; class Insecta; order Coleoptera; family Scarabaeidae; genus Holotrichia; species Holotrichia oblita. The sequence continues at coordinate 79,263,333 of CM043015.1, read as the reverse complement.
TTTTTGGTCACTAAAAAGCATATATGTTTACCATGTTATCAGGGCTTCCGGAGTTTTGAGTTAAGAAAGTATGTATATATTTACTTTACAAAACTCAGAAATACAAAAATAAAATAAAAGTAAAAATAAAAATACAAAAAATATACAATCTACTCAAACTCGTGGCAACCACGTTAGAGGCGAAAACCTTCTGACAAAGAAAAGGTGATTGTTCCTCCTTCCACCTCCAATTTCAATGTTCATTAAGAAAATCCACTGCTCGTATTCTTATAGTTGATTAATTTTATTTAAAAGATTGATACTTTAATTTCATATAATGCATTATTTTCGTACTATTGTGTTCTTTAAGATTAGATAGTTTTTCGAATTTAGTAGTCTCTGACATAGAATTGACCAACTACCTGAATTTAAATGGCAGTTTTATTAGTATAGCTTTACAAAAATTCAACTATTCAATCTTGAAATAATTTACATGTTACATGATTATTTGCGAATGACTTAAGAGCTTCTCAATTTTAGTGAAAGACTATGTTAACATTTTAAAAACAAAAAAAATATGCATAGTTCGGTGTAGATTTAGTTAATAAAGCTGCTGAAAATCAAGATATTACTTTAATATTGGTCCAACAAAATGATGTTACTCCGACCACATGCATTTCGTAAGACTTACAAAGAAGGGTAAATCGATGGTGCGCTGATACGAGATGGAAATATACCGTTCCATATACAGGCAGTTTAAAATGATTTCAGAAATGTGAAAACATACAAATTATTTAATTTAAAAGCGCAAATTGAATACATTTTCCATAACAACGTTGTCTTTTATGGATAATATGAACGAACATAATTTTCTTTTCACGACAAAGTCTAGTTCGTTGAATTTGTAGCAAAACGAACGGAAACGTTTTTTGTGGTGCAGGATGGTAAAACACAGTTGTTAATGGAAGCTTCAAATTTGTCGTTACAGGCTTGCATCAGAAAGTCCATCAACATAACAACGAAAACTATTACGTAAGGGGCGCCAAGAGTACCAAGTAACGTAACAGCTTGGAGAATTTTGAGCATCAAACTCATATATTTATCGCATTCGACAAGTTTAGCAGTATTTATTACAGATCATGAGCCAAGTTCTGTTATAGAAAATTATCTATTTGTGTGTTGTGTGTGAAATACGAATACTATCATTTTTATAGTAACTATGTGCAAACCCAAGCAAATAATGCTGCTACAAGATAAATTCCTCACTAGCAGTCGTATGAGTGGGTACCATTGATATCACAAACATGTCACGCATAGACATCGATTTAACATTGTCCAAAACTTCTCTGGAATTTTGGCACAATCTAGAGTAACATTCTCATATGTCATTATTAGACCCTGACCCTAGTGCCACTATTTTCATTTACACACGAAATTCGGCGAAAGCACTACTATAATTCTAACTGTCCTACAGTAAAATTGTTTTACGAAATGTAAAAATAAATTAATCTAAATACACAAATGGTTATTTCTTCAATCACGCGGTACATACGCATGTCTGTCGTTTACCCATAATATTTTTGTTATTCTACCTACAATACCTCTAAGTTTAATGTAATATCTATAATTTCAGCAATATAACTGCCATTCACTTTTATCTAATAGTCGTAATTTCCAGATGTTAGAACGAAACTACCATCATATTAAAAGATTACAACAGGCGCTTTTAAAAAATTATGAACCGCAATATTTAGGTTATGATATCTACGCTTGAGCATTTCGAGAACTTATTTTGCTATTAGTTTATCCTGCTTTTAATATAAAGCTTTAATCGTTTGCGAAACCTAAACATTTATATGAAGTTAATGCGTTCGTCTTATATTAATTGCTATTGTATTTCAACACAGGCACTATGACGCCTACTTAAATAGAAATGCATTCTGAAATTCAGATCATTCGCTGTTTATGCTTAAGTGAAATACGATTCGATAGTACTTGCGTATTGAAGGATGTTTGTTTTATAGTATTCCAGAGTAATTATTTAAAGCATTTATTACAACAAGCACAGGTTGTGTTATATTAACTTTCTTTGTAGTAATTTTCTTAGTTTTATCGAACAGTTTATTTCATTAAATGAAATTTTATTTAAAGCTATAATCTAGTTCACGTTTTATTCTAAATAAACTATCTGTCTATTAATACATTATAAATTATTTCATTACATGTACCCTCGGTTAATGCTATCTGTTCCTCTAACATATAACCATTTTGCTTAAAATCAGGCTCTTATAATCTGCTTGCTGTTTTAAAGATAAAAGAAAGAATTGTCAAATATTGAGTACACACAATGTTTCAGTTGCCTATTTTCCATCACGAACCATGATTTTGCTTAAACATACATAGTAATAGAGAAACGTTTATTGTGCTTTTATTTATTAAAATAAGTAAGTAGTACGATTCTTACGTCACTACAAACAGAAAAAACATAGTATTAAAATATCTCATAGTCAACTATGATTCCATTAAAAAAATAACTTTTGTTCCTAACTCACATACGCCATTCAAAATAAAAAATCTAATGTGATGGCCTTATTCGGCAATTTATCTTTACAAATAGATAAACAAATAAACGAGTTACAGCAATGAGAATATTTTGGTAAATTTCAATTTTTTGCAAATATCTAGTAAGCCATACATTTTCTTAAATGAACAAAAGTGTACCTGGATTAGGCTGATAAAGATGCAAATCTTTCCCCGTTTAGCTGAAGGCGTATGAAACTCTGTATATGAACTACAGATTATATTAATTAAAGCTTTTCCGATTACTCGCAGCATTCATTGTATACATGCTATATAAAACGTTAACAGAAAAACTCACGGTTTCTAACCTCCCAATGGGATCCTTTTCTTCCTATTTCAGTTCCTACTAAATTATTCTGGTGCGTCTGGAGTTTTCCTTGGGTAGTCATCTTCTTCCAGTTTCTGTTGTAATGTTCTTCTGGTGGTCCTAGCTTGTTGATAGGTGTGCCATATGTGTAATCATAAAACAAAGTTCATCAAGACAATGTTTGATGGTGTACTATCAGATCACGCTCATCAAAATGTTTCTAGTTCCGTTTGATAGGTCCTCTTGATTTTTGCACGATTGTGCTGTGTCCGGTAATCGCTTACGTTTTCGCCGGTATTGTGTGAAGTAGACAGTATGACGATGTCATAACTAGAGGTGGTGTGTAGCGCTTGGTGATCAGTTAATTTAAAAATGTCTGCCATGTAGATGCTGAACAGTACCGGACCCAGTGCTCAACCTGTTGCCCTGACTGTTATCGCTAGATGAGTTATTTCAGGATCCATGATATACATACACTGACAATGAATATAATCGCGCTATCTATTTCGTAATAATACATCTACCGTAATTGTATATTGATACATGTAAACTCGGTTTATATATGTAGGTTCTTACATAATAAAATATTATGTTTTTCATTGTAGGAAAGGCCGAGAAATGCCACAATATATACATACACTATATACCTACATTATGTAACAAAATTATTCACACCCTAGGTTTCTGCTCGCAATTTTAAGAAAAAGAAAATTTGAATAAACTCAAGTAAAAATAAAAAACATATATTTATTCCTTTGTAACATAGCCTAACAAGAAACTAACAATTCATTTTCCTAAAGATAAGTTTTGATAATAATAGAAACAAAATAGTTCAGACAACATAAATATTCACACCTCAGTTTAGTATCTGGTGTGACCGCCTTTTGCCTCTATGACAGCCTGGCATTTCCGGGGCATTGACTCCACCAACTTTCTGGTATATTTAAGTAAAATTTTACGCCATTCGTTATTAACAATTTCTTTCAAATTTGAATTATTACTCGGTTTCTGCTTAGCAACTTCCTTTTTCAAATGAGACCACAAGTGCCGGCCATTCCAGAACTCGTATATGATTTTTTTGAAACCAGTTGGTGATCCGTCCTGCTGAAATGTATATGAACCGGTGAGTCCCATCATATCAGCACTAACGACGAGGTTGGTTTGTAGTCTATTTTTATACATTTCTTTATTCATTATGCCGTCAATGAAACTTAATTTTTCTACTCCATTCCATGACATACAGCCCCATATCAACAGTTTTCCTACATTTTTATAAATGAAAAACTTATCAATTAGAACATTAAAGAACTAAATTGTTCATTTTAATTAGGGGTGAATCTTACCTCCACCATAATTTAAACATTCCACCTTATACAGTTCCCCTGGCTTTCCCCAAGTTCTTATGACTCCATCAGAACCGAATAACATAATTTTAGTTTCATCAGACCAAATTACCTGCTTCCACTGTTCTATGGTCCACGTTGCTTCTTCTCGCGCCCACTGAAGTCTTTTTTTGTCAATTCAGTGTCTTTTATGCGTCGGCGGACGGTTTGGCTTGAAATTTCAACTCCAAATGAGGTATTTACATACGTCAGCTGCTATTTTTGGAGCAGATATTCGCCGACTTCTTTGCACTTCTCTAATTACCATTGAGCTAATCTTACTGTAGTTTTTTTTTCGTCCTCTACCACTTATATTTTGAATTGTATCTGTTTTTTTTTAATTTTTGCACTATACTTGCCACAGTATTTTGGTTCACAGCAACGTTTTGACTTTTTTTTGTACCCAAAACCTTTCTTATGTAACTCCACAATTTTCTTTCTTAAGTCAATGCGCAATTCTTTGCCATTCTGATGCGGTAATGCTTTCACGACGACTGAGTTATTCTTATAATATTAAAACCTTACAAACGACATAGTTCAATACTATGTACTAGAAGGCGGCTATGTAAGGGTGTGAATATTTATGTTGCGTTGACAGTATTAAAGAGAACTCCTGTCTATTAATTTTTGTAAACACATTCGCTGTAGCAAAATGAATAGTTGCTGTTTTATTAAGTTTATTGCGAGCAAATCAATAACTACTTTGTCTCATTTTTACTTGACTGTGTTTTACATTTATTCTTTATATTATTTGAAAAGAGCTGAGGTGTGAATAATTTTGTTACATAGTATATAAACCATGTGGTTTCGATCTTTCATTGGCGAGATGGAAAAGCCCGATTTCAACAATATACCATGAGCTTTTATTACAGACATGTATTATTTTTTACTCCATTATTGTCTTTCTTGTTTACAAAATTAGGAAACATGTTAAAAAAATATGTATGTAATACAGCGTTGCATAAATTGTATTTGTGAATTTTGTTCATATTGTCCAGAGATCTTTTCGTGTGCTAATTTCTTTAACAATGTTGACTTAAAAGTACATACGCTTAATTTTTTTTTTGATATCGATAAGTTTTGTGGATATTTAAACAAAAATAATTATAATAGAGACTTATATTCCACAACAAATAATCGTAAACAGTTGGGTAAAATTACTAACCAAACAAAGTTGTTGGGAGCACAGCGCAAACAACCATTCTATTTTTCGATTGTTATTGTTTTTTTCTGCATTTAAAGTATCTTACTTATTATCATTGTAGCAAGTAGTCCTATAAATATCTTACTAGACAGTTATATTAGAATATTGACAATCACTTCTTTCAGTAAAAGAATGGAGGTGTCTCTTGGTATGATATAAATTATAAAGTTATAACCAATAGTTACAACATAGACTAGTTAGCTGTCTCATGTTAAACAATGAACACCTTCTCACCAGCTCTGTCTCTTGTGTTGTTTTCCGACCACATGTACCGTCCAATATTTAATTCAAGATGTCAGCTGTTAACTGTCGGCACTGTCACTATAAAAGAAATTGAAAGAGTGAGGAGGCACCGCTCAAGTTATTTCACGAATGGTTAAAGTTTACTCTTAGTGCGTGACCAACGAAAAGGTTGGGTTAAAACAATTTGGCAACGCTAATCCAAAACGAAGACATGATATGGAAGGAGGGTATTATTATCAAACGATATGAGGTGTAAAACAGGAACAAGTTACATGCCAACCCACTACAAATTCCACTACATTACGTACAAAGTGATTTAAAGCACTATATCTCCCTTTGAATTTCTTTTTTTATTATCTACAAATAGATCTCAGATGTGGGTTCAAGTTTCCGCATATTTTCTGATTAAGAAAGTCATTGCTTTTTTAATAGGAGCTACTATTTCTTTGTGATTTTACATCCACATCTAATCTTTTTTTATTAAAGGTAGGTACTTTATTTCATTGCTGTTGAAACGTACACTTTACATATACATATAACATACGTATAAAATAAAACACGTGTGGAATGAATAAACAGTGAAATAAGTCGGACAATGTAAACATTAAAATGGCAATAAACAAAAACACACGTATGTATATCGTTTCCACATTTACAACGGAATTAGACCGATAATATCCTGCGTCCTAATAGCTGGAGTTCTCCAATTAGTAAAACAGAAATGAGCGCCAATAATGTCAGTAATCTATACGGATCGAATGTTGTAAGCGTTCCCGAAGAATTTCTTATTTCTCATCTGTTTACGCGATTCCACTCTCCATCTGCATACACACACACACTTCAAAAGCATATCTTGCTGATCCGTTGCTCCTTGCACAATACTTTTACGAATAAATAAACAATAGAAATAACTTTGGCACATTTAATTTACTTACAAAGCAGCAACCGTGTGAATTATAAACGTTATGTGTTATAGTTTTGTTTTCGATAAAAAGTTATCAACTAAAAACAATTGTTATGAGTACATTCATTCCCAATTATGATACAAAAAACTTTATAGCATGTTTGACAGTGTATAACGCCGAATAAGTCACATCTCAAATTATTTGTATCAGGGCAAATAAAACCTTTTGTTTTCTTTAAATTCACAGTGATTAAACCATGGTTAGGCGGCTGTTCAATATTTTGAGATAACGCTGCGACTCGGGGTTCAATTCTTCAAGGAGACGTAGCATTTTTCTCAAAAAATTGCATCGCTATTGGGAGCTGTTGATTACCAGTACAGCATTATAAACGGCAAAATAGTGTTGTAACAAGGTCGTTGAACATACAAGTGACACACAATGTAACGAACCTTTGGATAGAGAAACAATTTTTTTGTTTAGTTTTAAGGTTAAATTTTAAGGATGAACATTTATTTATATTGCTTTCTGTATAGTGCATAATTTTTTGGAATAACCTGTATGTTTAAGTTTTGGATGCTGGAACGCAACGATAGTCAGACAAGCGATACAGCTAAATAAACCACTGGAACTAACACATACCACAGATAAAAACAAGTTTGACATCGAAAATAGTATTGGACATCTATGTCGTTTCCAAAACATCTTTACTTCGCTGGGTGGTATTGCGACCAGCATCCAATATGTTCGAATAAATTATTTCAAGATCTTTTGACCTGCAACAACTTAATTAAAAAACAATTTAATTAAATCGGTTAGTGGTACCTCTAGGATTTCATGTGTAGTACAGTACCTCAGCAACGTTTTTAGATTTACTCCAGATTTCTTATTGCATTTTCCACTCGATAAACTTGACGAACTATTATGAAACAAAAGGGAACCCGTTACAGCTGTTTACTTAGTATCTCTCTGAAATAAAATAAGTGGTGGTGCTAGATAATAAACTGTAAATCACTGGAGAGTGTACTGGAGTGAAATAAGAGTTGCACAAAACTCAGAACTGGGACCCATTCTGTTTTTGGGAGACATTATTATTATTATTATTATTAATATTTATATCTTTATTTAGTATTGTGTCAAACGATGTTTTTGATGTTACATTACAATTCTCAACAGCAAGAATGGAAATTAAATGCAGGACCTTATTATGCAGGAACTTATTATGCATTATGCTTATTATTATTATTCATAGTAACTGCTATTTTTACAATATTCTAGTTTTTTGCTCCTACACTCGCTGACAATTTTCGACTTGCTCTAGGTTAAGGCCGCTCAGTAATGACTAGGAAGAGTATTATCCCTTCAGTCTAAATAATTTCATCACCTTACAGTAATATTTATTGTCGCCTTATAGAATTGTTTCATTATGCTTTTGTTTCTCTTTCTCTTGAATTATTTTAGCCGAAACGTTTGTGAAAATCAATTTTAGTCAACTACCAGATATAAAGTGCGAAAAATTAACCAGTACTTACATATCTAAAGAATTGATTTCACAATAGAATGGAATACCGACCCTACCAGAAAGACAGGTTCCCATCAGAGTAACAAGTTCCGAGTTAATACCAAGACATTACATTTTATAGAGTAATCCAACGTGCTATACCAAATCTAAGGTAAATGCAAAGTTAAGAAAAATTGCGTCAGGTGCACGATATACATAGTGCCAGTGCTTTGTACACTTTCTCTGGAAGCCGAAAGAATTGAAAATCAACCGACTAGTCCTAAGGAAAACCAAATTGCCCATCAGAAAGAAATTTTCTTGTAATTCCAAGCACCAAGAGCGAAATCGTTTGCATTCTGGATGATCATAACGACGTCAGCTGTTTTCCAGATGTTCAGAGACTTAGCATAGCCATCAGTAATGCGACTAGGGCATTAATGACACTATCTGGTAAATACTTTAAGCTCGTATTTGCAATTCCCTTTTTTTCAGAGACTAATGTTACGTACGAGTTTATTTCGGCCCACAGCAGGGAAAGAATGACTATGGTTACAATAAATGTTATCAATTGCATGGTGTAAAGATCCATATTGAAGTTGGTTCTCGACACCACTGTGCTAGAAACTATTGTTTTGGACCAGTTACGTGAAACAACTGGAAATATTCATTTTAGCTAGACAAAGATAAAGTCAGTTGGTAGTATTCTTCTGAAAGTTCTGAAAAATAATACGTCAAATCTACCATAATACTTTGCTACGTCGTTATATTAATAATTAATTATAATTAAATATTTAATCTAATGCGAACATTTCATAAAAGAATTTATTTAGTGTAGAAAACCATGTTGTAACTGTCAAAGGTACTGCAAGCACTCGTGTACTTCAAGCAAATAGAGATTTGTTTGACCTAACATGTTTATCGAAATAACAATACAATGTATTGTCTATTAAATGTAATTGATTTATGAAAGTATAGAATTTCAATTTTGCGGATGATGTTGTTTTCACATTGTAGGCGTCATTTAAGAAGCAATTTTCAGAAATTCCATTCAAAACTGTAAAAGAGGGTAACATATTTTATAACGAAATACTATTTTTATGATCTAATTTACTTGAAACTTGATACTAATTCTATAATTCTTTGACAATTTATGAAACCAAATTTTTTAAATTCAACCGCTTAGGAGGAAGTGGGGCGAAAAAGGTTGAAAACACATTACATGTGTCAAGAACATGAAGACCAAGTTTCAAGAAAATTTTACTACAGAAACATTATTTACTACATAAGCTTTGTGGCCCCTTTTCAACTTCTTTCGCCTCACTTCACCTCCTATGTATTTCAACATCACGTATCTCAATACGTGTTTCGGCGTTTATTTAAATACGACCTCTAAACGAGTAAAAGGACATAGCAAACTTAGTATACAAAAAATATGTTTCTGGTCAACTTTGCTTGAAATCTGGAACTGAAGCTCTCTGCCACAAATAATGAAAAACGTGTTTCGGCGTTGAAAACCTGTTGAGTTATATAAAAGACAGAACAGAGAAATCTATTGTCGCAAGAAATATATAATGTTGTATATATTGTATATAATATATAATGTTGTTATTGTTATTTTGGTAGGTATCAAATGAATAAAAGTAAGTAATAAAACCTATTTATTGTATAATTAGCATGCCTTAGCTTTAGTTCTAATCCTAGTTTAACTACAAAATTACGGAAATATTTTTTAATACAATTTAATAGTACTACACACACTACGCAGATATGACAAATAATAAATGCATTCAGCTTTGCACATTCATAAATGCAATGAAAGTATTGATTTCGTTAAACTCGGAGACTGCACATTTTTGATGAATGCGATAAGCTGTTTACCACGCATGTAGGCTCTTTATGCTTTAAGTAGTACAATTAAAAAGTGTCGCTAGTGTACAGTTGGGAGCATGGAATTCCAGACGCAAATAATTGGCTACTGTAAATGTGTCTTTCATATAGAGTTTTATTGACATTTGACATTTATTAATGTTTCGTTAACATTTTAAAATATGCATAGAATTACACACGCATGGCACCATGGATGTATTATATATGGATAGCGCCTAATATACTAAACAAGCGCCGCGCATTGACTCCAACATTAGAGTGAGAGGTTGCACAAGTGAGATAGAGCTAGAATAGGCAAAGGATTCATATACGCCCATAAGATTTTCATTGTTATTTTGGTTTCGTTTAGGTATTTATCCGTTTATCTCGTTTAATATTGATCGGATACCGACTTAAATATATGAAATGCGTAGCGGAATAAATAGAGAATAACTTGTAGTTTCCGCACAAATAATATATAATACTTACCTTTTAGCGTTATATGGTTATATGTTACAATGTTAATATATTCCTTTAGTTTATGGTAATTGTATATTTCACGCGCCAATACCTGAGACAAAGATATTGAAAATAGTTTTGTGATTTTTGGCACAAAGATTATGAATATCCCATAAATCACTTTAAAAATCAATTTCATTTAATATATTGGGAAAATCTTGCTTACGAATATTTTTTATGCACCACCTTACCCATATAACGCTAAAAGGTAAGTATTATATATTATTTGTGCGGAAGATTTAACATATATTTCATACCTATATGGGGAAACGCATTGATGGGCTTTCTTAATATATTTAATAGTATTTTTCTTAGGTATCTATAATAAAAACCAAACTACAAGTTATTCTCTATTTATTCCGCTACGCATTTCATATATTTAAGTCGGTATCCGATCAATATTAAACGAGATAAACGGATAAATACCTAAACGAAACCAAAATAACAATGTAAATCTTATGGGCGTATATGAATCCTTTGCCTATTCTAGCTCTATCTCACTTGTGCAACCTCTCACTTTAATGTTAGAGTCAATCCGTGAACAGAATGCGCTATCCATATAATAATACATCCATGCATGGCACTGATACATAACCTCAAACTACAAGTGACAGTAAAATACCCGTTTACAATAACAAATATTTTGACAAAACTGCTATACTAGGAATTCCATGCTCCCAAGTGTACATACTTTTTAAAACTAAACGCCAATTTTAAGGGGTTTATATTAAAGCGAAACTAATTACACTGAAGGTGGTTATCAAAGCAGCTTTCTTCTTTAGAAAAATAAAATTTGATTTATTTAGTAGATTTAAATGAAATTACTAACATATTCTTCCAATAGGTCCTTCATGCCAAATTTCTGGTATTGCTATAATATCTTGTCTCTATCTTGGAATCTATTTACGATGATGAAAGCGAATGGACCGTATTCAATGCAAGATTCCGTGATTATTTGTTTTGAAATTAAGAAATTTCCACAACCGCATATGATTGTGAAAACCCGCAGTAAAGTAACCTGAATAGCCGGTACACTTAATTTATATTTAGAGATTAAACACTACGATATCGCGGAAAATTAATGAATTCAGAGCAAAAGGGAAGAGCGACGTCGAGCATTTCGGCGGTGTTAATTAGAAGTTTATTTATATGCGTAGGTGTGCTATCGCATACATTAACTCACGCTCTCCGTCTCTACGTTTGAAAATAGGTTGATGTACGGAGTGCTCAAGTAAAGAGCTGTCATTTTAGCATTCTATAGTTAATAATGAATGTTATACGGAACTTCATTATCGCGCTTAGTGGTTCCTAAGATCCTCGCGGTAAGTCGTTAATGTACAACAATTAATGTTGTGTATGCTGTTATCACAAATAATAAATAAAGAACATGACGTACTGACTAATATCGCTAAAACTTTCTATTGCGTCAAATGAAATGGAATATTTAATTTTCTGTTAAAGCATCAAATTGCACCAGTCGCACTGGATTTAGATTTTAGACTACAATAACAAAATTGTTACGGAGTAACGGGAAAATAAATAACGTTTCAATCATTACATTTTCTATGAGAACATTGTACATGTACACTTCTACAAGAATAATGGAAAATACAGAGAAATACTGCTTATTCAAATATCTTAATTGGAAGTTTGCCAGAGACAATGAGTATGGTATGCCAGCATCATGGCTGATGGAATTTAATCAACAACTCGGACTTGGGAACAATAACTTTAATAAAATGTATGTATATACGTACACAGAACCATGTTGATGGTAAATGAAAACGAATATTATAATACGTAATAGCATTTTCTAGCATTACGCGCTAGCCGATGGGAAACATTTGACAAGTTCAATAACACTTTACCTCAACCTACATTACAGAGACGTTGTTTTCATTTTATTAAATGCTTTGTATTGTTGTCATTCTCCCTAACTAAATAGAAAATATCTACGATGATGTACGGCCATTATTTGCTTATATAATGAAGAAATTGGATTGAAGTGATTTATTTATTTAAGAATGGGATAATTGAATTAGAATAACTGAACCAAACGTGCCACGTATTTTTATTGTGTCGCTCTTGCCGATGGCTTTCGTTTATTAATATTAAAGGCGTAACGGCTTCAAAACTAAATAATAACCGCGAACACTAACTTGAGAATTATTCATTTCATAAATATTATTTTAAATAGTTTTCAAATTGCTGGCGAAATTTACAGTTGGTATTTTAATCTATTTCAAATAATCATACAATGTTTCTCCTGAAATTAGGACAAACAAATGTAGTTTAATCCTCTCCAAGATAACTTTTCTGAACGCCATCGATTGATTCTGTACCTATTTAGTTGCATACGTTCATCTGTTTTATTCCTTTGCTAATTTGTTTACAATTGCTGTGTTAGAAACCATAAATGTCATGTTGGGATTCCAACGATTTATCTTCTAGGTATTTACGCCCTTTTTAAGTCTGCTGACTGGCGATTGGAGATGGTCAGTGTCATGCATATAATATCAATGATTTTCCGCAAAGCGTTTGATTTACATCTTTGATTGCATTTTAGACTTTAAGAAAATAGTAAAATATTGAAGTTTTTTGCTAACAAATTCCATTCTTTTGTTTTTAGGTCTGTTTATTTTTTCTATATCATAATACATCGAATCAAATTAAGTTTACTATTAAAGCGTCTAGTATTTGACGTTGTCGTTTGTAGTATTTTTACACCATTCTATCCAATTGATCTACGAGTTCTTTTATGAATTGAAAATATGACGTGCATTTTAATTCATTTTGTGTGTTCCACTGCGCAATTTCGGAGATAAGTGGACGATTGTATCATTTTCAAAGGTTCCTGTTATTGTCCATGGTGACATTGTTCGATTAAATGTATATAAAACATATACTATTGGACAAAGAACACTAGCTTGTGGCACACCTGGTCATCCGAAAATATACTATCCCCATCAATCTACCATTCGCTGTTGAGAGCAAAGTGTTCACCAGCACTCAAAACGGCAGAATAATGCTATAATAAGGCCATGTAAATACATTTAACACATACAACTCACACAGCAAGAGTTGCAGCAGTAGTCACATAAATAATACACCTCAAGAAGCTGCTGCAACAAGTACCCACCACAGATAAAAAATACATATACAGAACATTTAGAGCGACTAAGGCCAGCTAGAAAAGAGACAGATCTAGAGTGAGGCGGTTGTAAAACTCGGAATAGCACGCTTGCCAATGCGTTAATTCCGTATATGTTTTAAAGCCGTCCCACTCTAGATCTGTCTCTTTTCTAGCTGACCTCAGTGGCTCTAAATGTTCTGTATAGGTACTTCTTTAACTGCAATACCTATGTACTACTTTTCTGATAAAATATAAACAGACAATATAAACACCTACTGCAATGTTATATTATAAATTGGCTCCAATTAGTTTTCATTAGAGGTAACTCTAAAAATGTGGTACATTAAAGTGTAGAGAAAACAACTAGCAGATTAAGTGGTGTCATATACTTCCAGCTGTAAGTACTAAAATGATCTACTTTCGGTTTAAACTGAACATTTTAAACGATTTTTTTAAATTTTTTATTATATCTAGTATTCAAATTTCCACCGTTACTAATAATATGTGCAATCCTAATTGTTCATTCTCTAAATCGGCTCTGTATCGGCTTAAATAATATACCGTGTTCCTCTATATTATAGTCTTCAACTGGATCAATTATTGTCCTATTTGAGGCAACAACTTTAACGTTCTTCTGGATGATTTGAATTTCACAATTTATTTAAAAATATCGACAACTTCATTTTTTTACTGTCTGGTGGGTGCTTAGTTGCAGTGACTTCGTAAGCTGTATCGCTTGTATGGCTATCACTGCATCTCTCACGATGTAGTTTTTGTGTGTGTAAATTGTGTTTAAATGGCTTTGTGACAGCGTCATGCCGCCTTTTATAATGCCACGATGTTAAACACTTTGCTCCCAACAGCAAATGGTAAGTCGATCGGGATTTCAATTCTCCGAAAAAATGTCACCGCCTCTCCAGTGAATTGAAACCCGGCTCCTGTCGTTCCACCACAACGATAGTCAGACGCCTAACCACTGCGACTATCGATCCCGTTTCAATATAGCTTCGAATTAATTCGTTATATTTGTATTTCTTCCCAAGCTTCAAATTGTGAGACCATGTTACTTTCCATAACTGGATCATGATGATGATTCTTTACTCTTAGAATACAATATCTATTTTACCAACTCCCATGAAGTGGCTTTAATTCTTGACATTACTTGACTGTAATTTCTGGAGTAACCTCAACAAGGAGCATTTTTAAATATTGCACTGTATGTTAACAAGATATTGGAATTTTCTATAGGTATGCATATACCTTCAAATTAGTTTTAATTACATTTTGCTTGTACGATCATCGAAATATAAACTACTTGTAATGGTGAAAACACATTCCAATAACCTAGACTTAAACCAGTTTAAAGGTATGTGGACCATGTAAATGCCAGAAATATAATTTAGAACTACATAGTTGTCTAATTTACTTTCATTCATATAAACCTTTTTTTATTCGTCAATATCACTCAAAGAACTCTCTGGAAGTCCTTATGGGGGGTCCATTGGGGAAGAGACCAGCACCTAATAGATTTAAAAGTAATTTTCTAAACTTCAAGGTTTGCAATTCTTCTGATGAATATCAAGAAAATGACGCAGAAATAATGTTAATTTTGTAGGTTGTTTATTATTAAATTTTGAGGGTTATTGCCGACAGTTTTTTGTTGTTCTGTTGATTACAACATAACAGAAAATTATAAAAGAAATACCACAATAAAATGTAGTAAAAATAATCATATTATGTTTCATCTATTCACATATATTCCGTATAAACAGTAAATAAAACATAGCAGAAAGCATTTACTCAGCGTTGCTTAAAAAAACATGGTATTATCTGTAATGATAAAGTAAACAAACTGCTTGACTTTTTTACTCAAACTCACCACATGCAGCATTTAAATGGATTTAGGGGATAAACTAGCAATCAATGTTATTTTTACTTTATTTTTGGCTTAGAAGACAATAACTAAACCTTTAATAATACTTTAGTGAGATAATTTTGTTTACATTCTAGTTCGTTTAAATCAACGCCTATGAAATAAACCCAAACTCTAGTTTTTAATATCGATGACTGACTACTAGAGCGGACATTATCATTCGTAATTGTGCTGTATCCATATTAAAACGGGCATTCTTCATAACTGACTGCCTATTGTAATCTGGCGAGTGAAGCGAGGCTATCAAATCACCCGTCTAGGCACTTTCCACTACTCACTTACACAGACTATTTATAGAAAACCCCTACACTTAGGTTTATAACGATGTTGAGATTATTTTAATTTTAGTTACCGCTTCTATATTTGATTTTTCTTCAACACATACGTACATGTGTACCTACACCAACATATACGAGTATACACAGATCTCTTTAATTATACGCGTGACGTAATTTATACCAAGGCTCGCTTAGACGCGCGAGTTTCTATCAAAAGGACTAAATTAGAACGCGAACATTCGCATCTCTGTAAGACATGTGAACCTACCAGACGCCCCCCACAATCCCGATCATGTATCTTCATTTATGACACTGCAAATTTTACTAATTAGTATGGGATATTTTTGTAGAAGTATAAAAAGCCAGAGATGAATGAGAACAACGAATATCGTATTCCTTCATCGATATCAATTTGCATTTTTTACTATGTAATAATCTATCATCCTGTCTACATCCTTTTCTGTACTAAAGTATAATAAGGAACACAAAGCAGTTGTAGATATTTCTAAATAACTCTTTCCTGTGTTGCACTGATCTTTTGTCTTAATGTAAAGTTGGATTGATATACTTACACCCCTTCATTCTACTTGGATGGTCTTCTTTGGCGTGAATTAATTATTAAAAGAATCCTGAATAAAATGCAAATAATAATATACAATCTAAATCAATAATAATGAAGCACAAAGAAGCATGATAAGTACAAGCCATTTCACTTCTTATCCTCTACCACGGTGTCGAAGTGTAGTCTCTATCTCCTATACATTTTCCCAAGTTAGCATAAGCACATACAGTCAATGATAATATCTTTAAAGGCTGATTTTTATAAAAGTAATATTGATTTGGTAACCTAATTCAGCTTCCAAATCTAGGTCGCCTAGTGCCATATTGAAGAAGTTCTTCGAAGCTGGAATTCCGAAAGCGACTGTGGAACATTAGATATTTCTTGTATGTGTTTTTGGCAATTCTTTGTGTAACTTCTCCACCATAAATCTATCGCTTTCTAATTTGGCATCCCTGGTGGTTAGAAAAAAATACTATAACATTTCTCATACTTCTATAAATGGCAGTTGGCAGCAACTAATCTAATTAATAGTTTTTCGGGTTGTACTGGCTAATGCTAATTAATTATTTGTAGTTTTTTAGGATAGACTAGTAGTCACTGCAACCCGTGTTGTCTATGTCAACCAATAAGAAACATAAACATATAGCAAAATAGCTCAATATATACTTTTATAGTGGTTATCAATTTTTGAGCTGTTATATAATAGTGTCTGCATATATTCTACTCATTGCTTGATTATTATCCTTAATCCAAATCCACAAGATGACATTGTGAAGAACTGGTGACACTCTGGGATGTACAAGCAGTATAGTCACCAACATCATAACTTTAAATAGAATATCCTCTATATTATCAGTACAGAAAATCAATTGCACTATTTTAGATAAAGAATAATTTATTATGTAATTTGAATTATGTTCTCTTAAGTAGCTGTCTTAGGGATCGATTACACTACTTTACATCGAAAGGTAATTTTCCTTATGTATTTTATCCTGCTGAATTCGAAAATCAAAGTAAAATTTTTTTATGGAACAGTTTTTGAGATATTGCAATTTTTTAATTTTTTCCATGCCGACGACTTTGAGATCGTAACATATTTTCTAGTTGTGATGCTCATATTGAATGTATTTTAGCAAACTGGCCATTGTGGCGTATGATTCTTTAGTGTTGATGGCATGAGCGATGGGGATAGAAGGTTTTACATTTCCAATATGCAGTAGGACTGCTTTCAAACTCTCCTTATTACCGTCAATGAACAAGCGCCACAACTATTTCTAACACACAAAAATGTCAAGAATATATTGCAAGCGTTTAAACCCAATAAATTATCGGAAAAATTTTTGTTAAGGGATTTGGATTTATTCACTCAATTGCTCAATATCAAAGATCCGATTATACATATTTGTTCGCCATTTCAATACCTTGCATTTGGGTACCAAGAACGACCTAATCGGACATTTCTAGCTCAAGATATGATTTGACAAGTGAAAAAAGGTCGACAAAATTAAAAAATTACAATATCTCAAAAACTGTTCCATAAAAAAAAATTAACCTTGATTTTGGAATTCAGCGGAAGAATATACATAAGGAAATCTAATTCTCATCAAATGTACCTGAAAAAAATTTCATTTTGTAAACTAGTGTTATTATTTGAATAAAATTATTAATCCAGGGTGTGCCAAATATGCGCCTGAAAACGAAATTGGAAAAATTGACAAAAGACCATTTTTAGATGGAAAACGACAATTCTTATAATTTTACTTATTTGGCATTGAAAACAAGGACTACTTGGTATAAATGTGTCTACTATAAAGTTGGATAGTTTTCGAAATACTGGCAAGTTAGATTTTTTATCTTCTGCCATCAGTATACTATTTACATTAATTTTGTTTAACCATGACGGTGTCTATAAAATTATAAATCGTCAGTTGTCAAAGAAAAGTCATTTGCGTTAATATAATTACAATAAGTCATGCTTAAACTACCTATACAATGCAATATGTTATTTATTATTATTATTTAAGAACGTGTAATACATTTGCAACTCAATATCCTCAAATTATTATAATAATTATTCATGAATGGCTCTTTTTATTGATTGACGATTTGGATTTTGAAAAGCTTTTTTGTAAAGCTCCATACAGTCGCCTGTGGTCTGATTGTATCCCAAATACAAAAGTCCGGTACTGGAAGGTCGAGAGAACAGGAAAGCCAACCAATCGGTTAATTGTCAGTCGCTAACTTTTAACCTTTAAGATAGTTGCTGCTACTATTAAATATTATAAATAGGCCTGTAGAGTGCTTAACTGTAGCCAAATCTGTAGTGATGCAGCATTTTTATTAATTGACACCCCTTATTGCAATATTCCAGATATATTTTGCAAATATTAAAAATAATGTAAGCAACATAAATCCTAAGTTATAGGTACTTAGCCTTGTGATTTAACTGTAGGTTACCATTGAAATAAATGGACTATAATGGAACAACCTAACCAAAACATCATGACAAAGCTTTTCGTAAAATTTCCACGAAAGCAAAAGATGTTAATTTTATATATTAATGTATTCACAAATGAATATGAAATCCTTCTATTGTTATGAATTTTAGCGAGAATATTTAGAAATCGGATATTCTTTCTTGTTCATTCGGTATTTGTTAAATAATCCATCCTACTTTATAAATAGAAGCGGGAGGAAGACTATTGGAATTGATTGTTTGGCACGGATGCCATCGAACGAGAGATATAATTAAAATTTGTTGGAAACGTGCTGGTCGTGGGTGTTTGATTTAATGACCGCGTTTTATTATTCTTAGAGAAATCTCGAAATATCTGATGCGTGCAGTTAATTAAATTCGTTCACAAA
The DNA here is from genome assembly GCA_023690525.1 of Holotrichia oblita. Lineage (NCBI taxonomy): Eukaryota > Metazoa > Arthropoda > Insecta > Coleoptera > Scarabaeidae > Holotrichia > Holotrichia oblita. The sequence goes on along the minus strand of CM043015.1, from coordinate 79,244,079 downwards.
TTAAGACCTAAGAATTTCGTATCCGTGTGTAAGGTACGTATGTATGAGAGGTTATTTTCGTAGGTGCACATACGTGCTCCCTTTCTACATTTTAATATTAATTGCTTGTACTGAATATTATGTTTAGTATTTCATAGATCTTATTTTCATGACTTAGTAAGTTGCCGATGGATGTTTATTTGTAGCAATTTTATTGGCGCTCTCAACAGATCTAAAGATATTTATTTAATATAAGCAAATACCATTATACGTCGTGAATCATGATATCCAAGTGACTAACAAAAAGTTATAATTACTGCAAAATGAAATTGTGCCAATGAGCAGTTTTGCATAGCATCAATATAGGGATGGGAAAACGCAGCTTTGCTGACTTATTCCTAAATTCACCTACCACAAAGTGTAAAACTACCTAGTAGTTTTATTGCTTTTATTTTTAGCTGTTCTCGCTAAGTTTCCCGTTTATGTTGCATCAATTCTGCTTGTACTTCATTTTATTATTAACCATGCTTCAGATTCATGTAGTACATTTCGGAATATAACTGTTGTCATAATTTCGATTTGGATTTCCTTTGGTATTTCCTTCTTATTAAAAAATAGGCTCTTTACTACCACTAGGTACTAACTAAAAGCATCCTTCAGCTGCACGACAAAACTGCAACTTTAATAATAAGAAAATAATTGTCTTCCAAGAAATTTCTATACTTATGCACAGTCCAATACTTTCAATATATCGACAATTATATGTGCAACGCGTTTACTGATATAGAACAAACTATCTGGTTGTACATACAGCTAGGATGTATTAACTCGTCAATCTATAGTCGAGAATCTAAAAACAAATTATTCCGACTACTCATGAAAACATGGTCTAGCAGATGCTACAATAAATATAATAGCCACTCGGCTCTCAGAAAACGAATCCCTCGATGGAAAAATCCTTGGGATGTCACATTTTTTTAGCCCAGTGCTTTCGAAATTTGAGATGTAGTGTCAGTCGTATGTGAAAGAGCGATTTGCCAATGCTGGGCGTTTTCTACTCAGGGATTCCATTAAACTGTTGAGTTGCTGACGATAAATTGCAGCTGATGGTTCCGTTCATACCCAACATTTCAAAATGAACCACACCTTTAATCTTACCAAACAAAGTAATCTCTTTATTAGAAACAAACTTAGAATAAAGCTTTAGAAGTTTGCACCGCTTTATCTCCAGAGCCAAGCAATACCTATATTTCGGTGCTTGATTTTTTTATCCACTTCTAATTAACTATTTGATTTAAAACCGGAACTCGAAAATGACGAGAATTGAATGAAATGGATACATCGACACAACGTTAGAGTCGTAGTCATGCGGTAGCTCTTTTCCCAACTTTAACATTTTTCCAATGATTGCAAATTATGGTGTATAGTTATATGACTTACTTCTCATTCTTGTAAAAGTTGTGGATTATTTTCAGCCAAAGTTTTCAAGGCTTTCGTATCAAACCCAGAAGACTGTCCAGTACGCTCGTCATCTTTCACATGAATGCCGTACACATTTTGAATGCGTCTAGGCTACTTACTCATGTTTTTTCTTTTTCTTGTATTCGTAGAAAATAACGTGTAGAATATATACATTTCTCACTTACATCTTTAATGGGCAAGAAAGAAATTGAGAACGTAAATGAGATGTTACTAAAAGGTCTCAAAAAATTTTATCTTCACTGAGATAGTGTTCCATTCTTCATATGTTTAAACTAGATTCCTCATATTGACCTACATAATAATATGTTCATAAAACTGAAGCAATAGCCAATACCTGTTTACAAGAAAAAATATTGGCTACTATATTTTTCATACCCTAAATTTCTCATATCCGCCTTTTTATTGTCAACATCATACTTTCGATTGGTTTAATTGCGGAAACGTGCAGTAATAGTAGTTTAAAATAATTTTCATGCCAATGCATCATCTTCATATGTGTACGTGTTCATTACGATTTATCATTAATTATGTATCTAAATTCGGATAGATTTCACGAACCAAATGTTAATATTATATACTTGTATTTAATACTACATTTAACACAACGTATGTATGTACGTCTTATAAAATATGTCTAACGTATACGAAGGACGAATTATATTGTTATTATAAGAGCGTAAATACGGTAGCAGTTTGGGTTGCCTAAATGCGTTTATGTGTTTAGAAATTATGATATGTATGATGCCATGTTTGGCATACACACGACTTATTAATAAGGCCGTTAGGATGTGCGATATACATAAATATTAAGTAAAACATATTCATTACTTGTATGACAGTGTAATTGAGATTTGTGCTGAATTATAATTCTTTGAAGTAACATAAGCTAATATAATATTGACATAAATATAAATCAGACTAGCGATTGCTAGGTACAAGCAGAGTTGGGCTTGTGCGAATAAAAACGAACAATGAAGACTTATTCTTTAGACACGTAATTTTTATTCGAATAATATCCTTACTTATTACTCGTGCCAAATACACACCTTATTCGAATAAAATATTCGGTGAGTAATATGTATATTAAATTAAGTGTAGATGAATAGAATCTAATTTGCACTTCTTTATTCTAACTAATCTAATCTTAAACGAACATTAATTTGTTGGCCTTTATAAACAAAGGAAGCATTGATATGAATAATAATAGTAAATAGATGTTTATGTATTTTCAATATAGGTACAATAGTTAAAGTACTTAAAATTTTATTTAAGTCATCCCTATTTACCTTGGTGAAGCTGCAAGAGTTCTATTCCAGTACTAATGAAAAGACATGGCTATAACCCTGGCCAATTTTTAATTAATAAAACTTGGGAGTTTTTATAATTATGTTCTTGTTTTATTGTATCAAAATTTTCGAAATCAAAATTATTTTGTCTATCCTAAATGCTTAGAAAAAAAAAGTTTCTGTAGTTATATTATGAAAAGTAGTGTACCCGTGCGCCGATATAACATTTATCACAGTCTTTGCTGTCTAATTTATTATTTTGTTAACGTTATTAGCGAATAATGTTAACACAACATTTCTATTAATTACTAATCTTAGGGAAAAAAATCAAGACAATATTTACAAATTGAACTACAAAAACTAACAAAAGCTGTATCGATCAAACCAAATAGTATTCAAGCAAAAGCATTTATAATTAAACTCGGCAAATAGGGGCAATTTCCAATGCAGTGCAGTGAGCAACCTAGAGAGGGGGCACGCAAACTCGTCCGCATCAAAGCACACTTGTTCAGTATTATTCCACAGGCCGTTGTGAGTGCTTATTAGCACACACACATACTTCGAAAATGTCGCATTTAGGTACGTTTCGGAAAGGGCGTATTTCGAAGATATAAGAAAACGTAATGGCGAGTATGGCGGATTTAGAATGCGAAGGCGATAGAATTAAGTATGTAAGCTGTAACAACTATTTGACGTGTGCCAGCAGGTGGAAGTGTGAACGCCACTTAAAAAGTACTCATACAGCTAAGTAGCACTCATGAAAGTCGCGAACATAAATGATACGAGTACATAAACATTACTGAACGCTGGCCCTCTTTGTCGACTCTATTTATAACCACCAATACACTGTTTACAAAAATTTTAGTGTATTAACGAGGGAACAATTATAGAAAAGAATGTAACATGTTTAAAAAGAGGAAACAAGAATAGCAAGTATAGAAAATTTAACTATAATTATTATAATCAATACAATTCACGCCTGAATGTTACTAAATTAACTCTTGAGTGGAATTTTTCTCATGTTCTTTGCTAGACCTTTCATCTTTCTTCCCTTATGTATGACGCCAAACCAGAATTTGTTCACTATTGAACAAAGGTGTAAAAACTATGATAGATTAATAATTATTATGGACTTATATTTATCTTATTCAAGGTTTGTAAACTATAACAATCTTGTAATTGTCTGCGAATACATTTGTGACAAGTTAGATAAACAAGAGCAAGTTTGCGTTCTGTGTATCATGCAATTTTACATCTTAAACAATCTTCTTACAGTTAATTGACTCTTATTTAGTCAGTAAATGTAATTACATTCATTATAATGACTATAAATCTTTCAGTTTCTATCAATCTTATGCAAGAGGATAAGATTGAACCGTTTAGAACACCTTAAGATGGAACAGTAAAGATACTGTTTGTTTTGTATATAAACGATTTCTTAGAAAACTTATCCTACGTTGTACTGGCATATGCAGATGTCAACGTTTATCTGTCTATTAAAAGCTGGAATGACGTTTGAAACTTACATAAGACAATATCTAGTACATTATCGGCTGATATCCTAAGTGCAAAAAACAAAGCAGTATCTATTGATCTTCAATAATTGAAGATCAATGATACTGCTTTGTTTCTTGCACTACCAGATAAAAAGTGTCCTGTTAAAGTATGTAGATTTTTATACGACCATATTATGAATTACGTATCTCCCATTTAAGTCAAGGCATTGTGTATACCTTCTGATGGTTGTTTTGGATAAAATTGATACCATATTGTTTAGTTTCTTGGTACAGCAGGAGAAAAAAGTATCCTGCAGGTGCATGTAAGAAAGACGCCCTTCACTCAAAATGCACGGGTACTTTATTGACTTAGTATACCTACATGGACTGTCTGTGGCACAGACATTATTTGTATGCACTCTAGGACTATAAGTTCCCGTAGAGTTTGAGTAAGAATCCTCCTTCTTCCGCGCACTGTCCGGATACTTTTTTCTCCAGCTGTACGTTAACAGTTTAAACGTTTCAACGACATTTCTTTCTTATGTGTAATCGAGATTTTGGTTACGGTATCAAAGTTCATGGAGCGTTTTCGGAGACTCTCAGGCTTTTAAAATCTAATCAAATTTTGCACCTGCCTGTTATCCAAGCTTATGCAGGACCAGACCTAATAAAATGAAAGCAGACCATTGACTTTAAATTTCACTAGGTAAAAAGACCATATTATTATTATATTGACCTCCATCTACCACAGATAAAAATATATGTGTCGTGAAAAATCCATATCTGTTGAAACTGACGAATAAATTATTTTGTATAACCAAAACAATTAATTTCTTTTTCCAAATTATTTTGTTAGCAAAATCAGGTTCGTAGAACTGTAATATCACCTACAGGATGTTGCCCGATATAAAAATTTTCCGAATTTAGAACTTCGATTAGTTCTAGTCCCTTGCCTGTTTAAAGCAAATTCATTTCTTGGATTAGTATAACACACGAAATAATGAAAAGGATATATCAGAGAAATACTTCGAATACAAATTCCCACTATAGACTTACAAATGTGCTGCAACTCCTTTAAAGCTAAAGGTTAATTGTAGAAATTAATATCACCATTGAAATGCAAAACTGAACCGTAGCACACCGCTTTGCGCACTTCAAAGACGTGCATCTATAAATAAAATTCTGCCTGTAAATTATTCCTGTACTTAAAGTAATTGCAGCATTAAGAAGCGGAATTAGAACACGAGGAGAGCACGTTAAACATTTCCATTCTTTCTCTGTTAAATAAAGAAGTTGACGGGAAAAGCGTTAGTCGCACAGTTTCAGACCGAAGTCAAAACCGGATTTCCCATCAAAATAAAATATATTGTTTGGGTAACTGTGTAAGTAATGAATTAATTTCAATTGTCTGGCTGTTCGACCTACGTTGGAAGAGCCGTCTGGTGACGTGCGTCGCTGGACGCGCCGAAGCTGAGACGTGCGTAGGAGGGTGAGGGGACGTTCGTAATCAAGCAGTTCATTAGTCACCAAGAAAGACCGATTGCTTTCACCCTGCAAGAGCGTCCACTAATTAAACAATGTCGCGTTCTCCACTGTGTTGACAGAGTTCTTAGTCGTATATATACGCTTTCTGCGTTGTGTATGTGTGTATACTGGTCCCTTCTTTCAGTAAATTAATCCTTCTCCACTCTTATTTCCACCGACACTCTTCCACGTATATACAGTCACAAATAAAAAATTGAAAATTCCCGTAAGAATTCTAATCTTATTTCATCAATTTATTCCCTTTCAGTCGCATAAGGTTACGAAGAGAATCGGAGTTGAAGATGTGATAGTGGCGTTACAGGAAATTAATTATATCGAACGCTAGATGGGTTACAATCGAATGAACGCAAATAATTATTGGTTACTGATGTCAACACAACGTTTTAGCTCACATAGCCTGAGTTGCTGATCATATTTCAATAATGCTTGATGGTGACGTCTACCATGTTTGTTTTTACGATTATTTTAAGTGTTTTCAGGCACTGACTGAAACTAGTTACTACTGAAAAATCAACAACTATGTAAGGAGTTGCATACTATTTTTACTGCATACTAAATTTTCTAACCTATTGTCGCATTGACTGATACCTATATGTTTGACATATCTAAGGAATTATACTAATTTTATGTTATGGGTTCTTTGTTTTCTTATGCAAAAAACATAAAATAAAAGCGATAAGACTTTTGTGAAACCATAGGTATGGTTTCTATCTTTAATTCAGAATTGCCTATGACCTACGCCAAATTCTTAATATGTAACAAGAAACCAATATATTGTGACAATAAAAAATAGCAAAATATTATTAGCTCTCGAATATTCGCGATGTTTAACGCGTAAACATCATTCAATATCAGATAAAACGATCCAGTTTGAGCGCCAAATAAATTCGCTTACTGAACCGCTTTGCCTCAGCCAAGAATATGAATGAACTCACTTAGCACATTCACTTATAGCGTTACAGATACTTGTATATGTGTATAGTTTGGTTATAAAGTAGGTATAAGTTCGAAGCTGGATACGTACGTCATATTAATTAAAACAGAGAAGGTAGGAATTTCGATTAAAAATAACACCGGCGTGCTTATTTTTAGCTACTAAATATTTCAGTTAATACACCTGATGCACGCGTTCTATAGATACACAAAATCCTATTTTTATATGTCGGATCATCTTTTGGTATGTAATCAACAAATCTTTTCTATACATGGACCGATTTTTGGTTAGTGAATCGTTCCGTATATAAAAATGTATGAACATGTATTAAAACAGTTCTATGGAAATCTTGTTTTTTTTTTGTTTTGCATTTAAATCGGCAACAAAATCCATCATGCTTTAAAGGCCCAATCCTACTACTAAACATTGGTGGAAGTTTCTTTCTTACACGTATCTTATATACAATACCCGATTACGTTACTAAAACTTTCACAAATAGGCTTTTTAGTACTTTTTGCCTAGCATAAAATTTATATCGAAGGCTCTCAAATGCATATTTTTTTATCTTGATAAATTTTTGCAGAGAAATTATTTGAATGAAAGTAATTATATAATTTCTAATACGAAACAATAATAATTTAATATATGACTTGATTTTCGTTTAGATATAGGTATGATAAGTATTTTAAAGAGAAATTATTATACAGGTTAATTTCGTTTTCATACTAGAATCGTCATCTTCAGCGCTTCCTAGTATGTAGTTCAAATGAAACAGTAGAAATGATACAAATTGTACCTAAAAAAGTAATAGTAAGCAATCTTAAATTAGCAGATTGTCACTTAAATATTCTTCTGTAGCACATTCACTATCACACGATGAAACTACATACATACTAGACGAGTGATGCGTCGTATGGCTGTATGCGTTTGTATATACAGAGTTACTCAAAAGTATAGAATAGATTTTATAATTCACTACTCCGGGGATTTTAGAAAAAAAAACGTGCACCCTACATTGTCGAAGAGCTTATCAAAAACTGAATTTGACAGCTTTAAAAAATGCATCATTATTCTGATAACATGCATATGAATTTCGTTAATCTACTATAAAGGATTGACCTAAAAGTGATCGGCCATACATTTTAGATGAAACTAAACAACATGACCTAATAATATTAAGAAATTTTTTAAATTTTGTTTCAATAGTTTCATTATCCCAAAATGACGATATTATACGCACATCTTGAAACATACCATCTATATTAAGTCTACTCCGTCCAAACGTTATTGGAGAATGAATACAACAAGGTTATTCAGTTTCGCTACAAATTCTGACCGTTATCAGCAGTAAAGAACTCTAATTAATAAGATACCGACATTCCTCATAAAAGAAGTAAAGTTTCAGCAAGATGGTGCCCACCGCACTTTGTTGTTGATGTACGAATATACTTAAATAAGATTTTTCCACATCGCTGGATTGGTCAAAGAGGTAGTGGGAAATAGCACCCCGAAGATTTGCGGATCGCACGTCTTTCATTACTTTCTTGAAGATGACTTAAATAAAACATTAACAAACATTGACTCTTCAAAAGTTCTTCCCTGGATCCTTGGTCCAGTAGAACACTAAACACTTCACCCAAAAACACTAACAAACTTTTTACTAAAAACCGACGCGTTTCAACAGCAAAGCTGTCATTATCAAGGCGATAATAAAACTCTAGCGCAAACTAAAGCGAACTCTTTGATAATGACAGCTTTGTTGTCGAAACGTGTCGGTTTTTACGAATAAGTATTTGGTGTTTGTTAGTTGAAGTGTTTAGTGTTCGACCCTTCAATAGTATGGAGGCTCTGAAAAAGAGTATCATGTTAGAAAGAAGCAATTTGCAGTCTGATGTTATAATCCCTGGACAGTTTTTGTTATCGTCTTGGTACATGAGGAGAGGCCGATGAAGGCCAGTCTCAACACTTATTATGATATTACTATTAGTAGCTCGAAAGTGAGCAAGTATTTTTTGTGTAATGCTGGTGTCCGATAAATGTCAATGTACTATTATCACGCACTTTATTTGGTTTGTTGTGTAATAAATTCTTGATGGCTTTGTATTATACTTCATGTAACTCAGATGGAGTGCATATGCTGCTACATATACACCGTGTCCGAAGTTATCGGTGCACTATTGCTATCTCAGTTATTTTTGGAGCTACAGTTTTGGTCAAATTAGCAAATTACTAGTGTTTTTGACGCTGATTACTATGCAGTTCATGAAAAAACAATTGAATTACGTATTTCTGAAAAATGTGAAAATTTATCATTTTGTTAAATGGACCAGCCTGTATATTTCCACATATTAGAAAGATAATTTTATTTGTGATATAAAACCTTCAATACACTATCGTCCTTAAGTGAATAATAAAGTCGTTGTGTTGCATTTTAGTCGATGTCAAAGAAACACTATTAATAGTAGGCTTCCTTCACTTCAAGCTAAACAATGTTATATTTGTACGTATTTGGAAAGAGCTTAACGTTTTGAACAAAAAATATCAAATAAATAACTATCTTTAACTACAAAAATAAACAAATGAGAAGCGTTTAAATAACAAAATATAATGTTCACGGTACAAAAACAATAATCAAATAATTCTTTTTTTATTGCCTATTCAACATTTTGCCTAACTTAATAAATGTTCAAATACGTTGCCTTGCTGTTCAGTGCATTTTTCGGCTCTCACGATAACGCTTTTTCTAATAGTTCGACCACAAATATTATTTAGCGTTTGTCTAATACTTGTTTCAAGCTCCATCACATTTCGATATCGCTGCTTGTATACCTCATCCTTTACAAAGCCCTAAAGGTAAAAATCTAGAGGTGTCAAGTCAGGAGATTGTGCAGGCCAACGAATCGACGCGTTGGTTCCTAGCCATTTTTGATTAATCGTTTCGTTTAACAACTTGGAAGTATTTACATAATTATGAGGAGGTGCCCTATCCTGTTGAAAATGAATACGGAGCCTATCAAGCACTGGCATATCATCTAAGAGACCGTCAAAAATTTCTGTTAATAGCCATATATACATATAGGTCTCCAGTTAACCGTGATAGAAAACAGGATCAACAGTTCTGTTACCCTTAACTAAACCGGTGCTGTGGATTACGCTGATCAACTTTCAGAGGATTTTCTCTACTCCAATAATGTTGATTTTTCTTATTGCACATACTTGAACTAGAAAAGTTAGATTCGTCAGACTATAGAATGTCATTTAAATTATCTGGATGTTTATTATAAAAATTTCTTAACCAATTACAGAAAACCAATCTTCTATTTGCATCGCCGGAAAGTAAAGTCGGAACTTTGTGGTGTTTGTACGGACACAACTTATGCTTTATTAAAATATCACTGTACTCTTTTTCAAATCTAATTCTCTGATACAACTTCGAATGGATTTTTTTGGATTGGTTTCAAAATAAGCTAGCACATTTACTTCCGTTTCTTCGTCTCTTATAAAATCCTTTTTCTTTCTTCGAACCTTAAATGTTTCTTCCTTACTTCGAAATTTTCTATACAATCTTAGAAAATAAAACTGATTTGGTAATTCACGATTCACATAGGTATTTTAATAGTAACGAAGCGCAATTCTTGCATTTTTTCTACAAATCAGATATGTCTCTAGCATGTCACACTTTTCTAAATGTATAAACGGCATTATTTTTTTAATAAATATTGAGGAATAAATGATAATCACAATTTATTAACTTTGAAACTTTTTAGCAATAAGTTAAGAAAAAGAACTAACGAAAGCAGCACAAATTCAAATAACTAACTATTTTAAATAACTTATCGTACAAAAGGGAATCAGACACAGAAATTTATTGACAATTACAATGAGCATGCTATTTGAAATGAAACAGGCCTACAAGAGTAGGCTTCTTTCATTTCAAGCCAAAACAAATAGTATGCACAATTTTTTTAAATGGAACAGCCTGTATATTTGGATATATTTAGAAAGATAATTTTATTTGTGATATGAAAGCTTCAATATACTATTGTCCTTAAGTGAATAATAGAGTAGTTGTACATACTATTTGTTTTGGCTTGAAATGAAAGAGGCCTACAATAGTCGGCCTCTTGCATAGCTCTATTTCATGTCAAGCCAAAACAAAGCTACAGTTTTGGTAGCTTTGATTTTGGAGCTACAGTTTTGGTAAAATTAGCAAATTACTAGTGTTTTTAAAGCTGATAAGTATGCAGTACATGAAAAACCAATTGAAGAAAGATAATTTTATTTGTGATATAAAAGCTTCAATACACTATTGTCCTTAAGTGAATAATAAAGTAGTTGTGTTGGATTTTTTCCACGGAAGACAACAATGGATGGAATGGAAGACATCAACACAACTACTTTATTATTCACTTAAGGACAATAGTGTATTGAAGTTTTTATATCACAAATAAATTTATCTTTCTAAATATATTCAAATATACAAGATGTTCCATTTAAAAAAGTTGTAAATTCTCAAATTTATCAGACACGAGTGACTCAATTGTTTTTTCATGTACTGCATACTTATCAGCGTTAAAAACACTAGTAATCAGCCAATTTTACGAAAACTGTAGCTCCAAAAATAACGGAGATAGCAATAGTGCACCGATAACTTCGGACACGGTGTATATGACACGTTTTTATGATTTTTAAGGAAGTAAATGTATATGTATAATTACCTTAAACCTTAAAACCCCAACACCTGTATATAAAAATAACAGTGAATTGAGACCAGAAGAAATAGTATGAAGGACTTGCTTTACTTTCCTTACGGGTGCTTTGTCGCACTCGTAAGGAAAGTCATTGTATAAATTTGGACTTGTGTGACAAAACGACTACATTACGACTAAATAGAAAATAAGTGTGATTTTAAGGACTGTTGGCTCATAAATTACAGTTGAAACATCGGTAACGCCAACACCACAACGTTTGATTGCTCGGGACACGTAGTTCGAGAGTGCATGGGCTCTCATGATCAACCGAATACCGAATTCGGCAATCGTGAAGTTGAACAATATACATGATACTCAATTGAAATGAAAGACGTTATGTTAGCGCTATTTCGCTATTTATGTTTCTATAAATGGATATCAATCTAAATTGCTTCCCACAAAGGCACGTATCAACGTTTACTCGGTGATAGCGACTTTTGCAAAAGCTATTTATTCCATGTGGTTGGTAAGTACGCTTTACCTTTAGTTTTAAAAGTCTAAATATCTTAGGGACTCCCTTGTATTAATATTAATTAATTCGCATATTAAACGCCCTGTATATATCTAATATCCACATATATTATAGCAACTCATTACATTACGCGGCCACGATCAAATAAACAATCCGGAGGTATTCGAATTCTTTCTATTTTTCTTCTTACTTCCTCTCTCACCATATGCTCGCTTGTGCACGTAGTTGTGTGTGTGTATGGATGTGTGTGCGCGAATAATGCGGGTATGTGTGGGTTATAAAAATAGCCTTTAACTTTTGAAATCACACGTTGTATAAGCATACACGGCATTTTTGTGCACGTATTTGTGTATATTGCGTACGTAATAGGTATACACAAACGGACATATCGCCGTAGAATATATAGGCCGTTAAATAGTTCGCGTGTTTCACGTAATCGAGCAAAGCTCAGAATGAAATAGTTTTTAGCTTCTCCTTCCTCGCTCTTTCCGTTTCCGTTTGCGGTCATCATAGGCGAATGTTTGCAGATTATGTACAGTTGTGTTATCTTTTGATAAAAAAGTTAAGTATTATGAACTTCTTAAGTAGGATTAAAACTATTTCTCGTTATGTTTTTATTCGTTAACTAATATGCAATAATACTAATTTCGAGTAGGTAATTGTTTAATACAACCCTTACTATTTTAGCTTACACTTTCACGTGTGACAAACCGCAATGGTAGACAATGTAAATTCGACAAGAGAAAAAAACAATGCGTTGGTGATATTATATTTGGGTCTTCTAATACTGTACTGAGATACTTGAACTAATGGCATACATATATTCGTACCTTTTTCTATGGAGCAGAGAAACTCCAAAAGGCATTTTTATACAGTATTTCACATTCAAGGACACGATATTTTCCAATTTATTTTAAAATAAAACGATCGTGCTGCTGTGTGGTCCTCTGGAATAGGACCAAAATTTTAGTGCAGTAAATCTGAATATTTCCAGAAGAATGTAAACTTCTTTAGCTCTCAAAGCAGTCTCAATTTTAACTTTAATACTATAGGACTTTATGTTGTACTAAAACTTGGCCTGTTCCAAAGTTTTTCAGTAACGATAATAAATAATAATACGATAATCACGGCAACGACGACAGACACGAAAATCTTCTGGAGAGAGAGGTTTCAGAAGGTCACGATAATTTGACGTCTGAAGGTTTGCACCTCTAGCGTTGAGTTACTGTGACCTTCTGCTATCTCTTATGAACTTTTTTCTGCTGAGAAAGTTGCTTACATTAATGCGAAATGTCGAGCTAATCGAGTTTGTATTTTTTGTGCTTTTATTTTACTTTATTTGGTATTTGCTTTATTTTTATATGGTACGAGGGAGCGTTTTTATATTCGCGGAATGGGGGATAAGGGGTGGAAATAAAAAAACCAAATTATTTTTCTTTTTCAATATATTCACCTGCAAGACGGATATATTTTTCACATCTTTCAATTAATTTATTTATACCCTCATAAAAAAATGATTTCTCTTTATCTGCAAAATACGCCGAAACTGCCTCCTTGACTTCATCATGGCAGTAAATTTTTTACCCCGCAGCTCTTTTTTCATTTTCGGAAACAGGTAATAATCACTCGGGGCCAGGTCTGGGCTGTAGGGTGGGTGATTCACAATTTCGAAGCCCTCCTTATGCAGGGCAGCTAACGCAACGCGGCTCTTGTGGACGGGCGCGTTGTCGTGCAAAAGCAGCACACCTTTCGTCAATTTTCCCCTTTCTTTTCTCTTTAATGGCTTCTTTTAGTCGCTCTAATATTGAAGCGTAATATTCTCCGGTTATAGAAACACCTTTATCTTTATAATCAATCAACAATATTCCTTCCGAGTCCCAAAATACCGTTGCCATGTGTTTCCCAGCTGATTGTGACACATTAAATTTCTTGGGAGGTGCTGTGCCCTTTTTATGCCACTGCATGGAGTCTTGTTTGGACTCAGGTTCATAATGATGAACCCAAGTTTCATCTCCAGTACCAATTCGACTCAATACACCATCCTTGTCTTCATTACAGAGGTCCAAAAGTGCACGCGAACACTCTACGCCCTGTTGTTTTTGCGGCGGCGTGAGCATTCTCGGCACCCATCTTGCGCTGACCTTAGCCATGCCGAGATGATCGTGTATGATTTTAAAAATTGTTGTATCGGATACTCCAACCATTTCTGCGAGTTGTTTCTTCTTTAGTCGAGCATCTTCGAGTAAAATTTCTTCAACTTTTTGGATAAGTGCTGGCGTGTGATTTTCCTTGTCTGGTAAGGAACTTTATAACGGCACGATATTCGATTTTTCCATATTTCACTTTTCACTCCTGATTATGTTACTTGGTTGACGATAGGTCAAAGACTAACTGTCTAACTATGGTCTTTCTTTCTCTTCTGAGGCCAAACCTTGGTTCGAAAGCCCCTTATTCATCTGGGAGAAGTTCCTCCAACCCGGGTGTTTGTAGGTATGTTTGAGTTCTCAAGTTAAGTTTTGACTAGAAAATTGGTGGAATAATGCACATTCTCAGGGTTGAAAGTCTTCTATGGCAAGGGCCCTTCTGACCTGGATTCGGGGAGGCGGTCTGTCCGGGTCGAGCTCAACAAGATGGCTGATGAGGGAATTCCCCGATCGTCCAATTCCCTCCATGGCTGCGTTCGCTAATTTAAGGACGTGCTGTTTGAGTGAAGGCACGCCAAGGTCTTCTCGAAGTTGGGTGTTCCTCACGAACCATGGAGCGCCCGCTATCAGGCGGAGGATTCTGTTCTGAGGGGTCTCGAGCTTCTTGAAGTTGGTTTTCGCCATGCTGGACCACGAGAGTGAGCCATATGTTATAATGGGCCTCAGAAACTAACTGTCTAATAACAATGAAACTTCGTATTTATACTAATTATGAGTCGCTGCACAGGCCCCGCCCCCGATGCGCCTAATCTCCCCCCTACAACCCGCTCATTCCGCGAATATAAAAACGCTCCCTCGTATATACATATATCGAGTGATTTTAAATAATTGACGATAGCTTCAATTTCCTACTTTGCTCAACTTTTGTCAATTTAATTTTTTTTTTAATTTTACAAAATAACAACTATACATGTGATGTTGTTCATTATAATGTATATTCGAAGTTCGCTTTTAGATTCCAAACATAACCACCAAAATATTCTTTTAGATATCACAGTACGTCATGAGTTACATGAGGTGGTCCTCCATATTGTTGAAGATAGCTCCTTTCTAATTCATCATGATGCAACTGCTTTGTAAACTCTTACAAAATCTGAGTGTCACATCTTTCCTCATTCCGATATTATCATTAAGACACAAGTAGAATCAGTTATGCGGCGTCTTAATGTTACTACCCAGACTCCAATTCTTTGTGGATGTAATGAAGTCTCAACAAATGGAATCAGGCCCCGTTTGACATGAAACTTAAACTATCGTCAACCGTTTGAGATCATTCTGTATTACATATACTGGAGCCTCGAACCGTGGAGGCCTTCGATTTCAAAAGAAATCATGATGAGACTGATGAGAAGTTAGGGACCAGAACTATGTTAAAACGGTTTGAACGTGACAGTGTTCCCACACATAACACACTGATAAAGTTATGAACTTCTGGATAAGAAGAGATGTAACTGCTACATGTACTCTTATATTTTGTATCGTGGTTGTGTTGATCAGATTTGAAGTGTTTTCTTGTGTATTTAATGCGCATACGTTATAAATATATGCTTGCTTTTTCATGTATACGTATAATAATTAATCCAACACAGTACGTTACACACGGTGTACCTTTTCTTCATTTATTTTACCTGCGATATGATTAAATATTCAAAGCTGCTATGAACGAACAAAAACATTACACACACACACAACAACGTATCCATCAAAATCTTTCATATGCATCGGTAGATGCATGTACATATCTCTATTAAAACATCTATTGTAGTTACTACTGTACCACATCACAAAAAAACAATATCAAAAGAGACACAAATAAACCTTTATCGTGTATCCGTATATTAAAGTCTGTGCCGTCCTACGGAATTACTTTCCCATGTTAGTTAGTTATTTTATCAAAGTGTATACGCGCACTAGTATACATATAATACACGTATGTGGCGACAAAAACTGGACACCTTTTGTTTCGAACTCGCTTACATGATCCCTTGGAAAACTGGACTCGAGACCGCTGCCTTTGCCTTCGACAAGCCAACGAGAACCTTAAGCCATCGGGTATTAGGGTACATCAATCAAAGGGGCTCTCCGTCAAATCGCAGCTGACCCACGGACATATGTTAATTGACAAAAGGGGTCGCATATTAAACAGAGACGTTAATAATTCCTCTCTGTAGGCTGATTAAACGAGAGACTATTTTACAATGTGAGTGTTTGTGTATGTATGTATGTGTATGTATACACATATTGTATGAGTACTTCATTTATTGTACGTGTTGTAAAGAGTACAGTCTGCAACCACAATTTCGTGATATCTCGTTTGCACTGCTATACAGAATATATATAAAACGCATAAATTAAATTGATGGAAATATAAACTATGCCCGACAAAATGATAAATTTAGTGGCCTAAGTAACTACTTACCTTAAAATATAAATAATAAGCAACAGTTTAGAAGTTATTATTTACCAGTACATCATTTTTGTCTGATAGCATTGTCTATTTATTTTATTATAAAATGTACTCTGGAAAGATATCAAAATAGACCAAGGAATAACCAAATATCTACAAAATGATCCTTTTTCAGATGTAAGTCTACATATCATATACGATGTTATTGAAATATGTAATATCGTAGAGTTGTGACTACAAGTCAGTAGGCTACTTTTGTAATTATAACTTAACAGTGCAGTAACAGTTTCTAAATCCATCTCTGCAAAAGACTTCAGGTATTTCCGGCCGAGGGTCTAATACACACCTTGAGTTGTTCTTCATTTCCAAATTATATGTCATTGTCTAGGTTGTTGCTTAATTACAAAGGAGCTCTCCGAAATGAATACCGTACCCATGTAAATTCATACTGTGCATAAAAAGTCTGTACAGAATTTCTTTGTATGTTAATTACTAATAGGCTCTCGCTTTCTTCAAATATCATACGTATATATATCTAGAACAATCTCATTTGTGTTTAATTACCCACCAAAGAATTTAATGGCTCGCCTATGAGAATTAATATTGAGATTAAGTAGTATATGTTAGTATGATCAATAGACACTATTATTTTAACGTCATATATGTTTCTTCCGAGTTCTGAGTTATCACTCATCATTCGTAAAATCATTAATTGTTTATTTCTAAAGAATAATATCATAGCTTCTGAACGCTGCGTATCACCGACATCGACTTCGTAGTTAAATGCTTTCAATAACTGATGTACGATTACAAATGAAATTAAATAAATAAATCGCTCGAAATTGATAATCACAAGAGTAAAGAAAGACATATACAATGTTTATATGAGAGTTAGAACAGATAAATTTACGTAAATTGAATAAATGGAAATAAATATTTATTTAAGGAATACATAATCTTGTTGTTGTGTTATTTTTAAATGCTTAAGATTATTTAACATAGTTACATTTAATTAGATAAAGAATAATTAGATATACTAGATATGTGTGTAATTCCATCTTGTTAATATAGTATTCCAAACAGAAAATTGTGGTACAACTATCGGGAAGCTAACCCAAAACTATCCCACAATCAAGTAATTTATCTTCAGAGAAATAAAAAACTCCGTTAGTACCTATTTTTGCGAGGAAGCTGCTGTATTAGTTATGTCTTCACTATTCCTCCAATACAGCACAGTTTTCTCATAGTAATTCTGACACTGTCAAAATTCTAATTAGATTCAAATTCATACACCACTCTTCTATGACACTAAAGCAAATTGAACAAGACGATTTAGCGTCCTCTCTGATGTAGTATTTAATAAATGGACATAACAATATGTTCGACTGGTATCACAAACAAACACAGACTCAAAACGCTTTATTGACTGTATTATAAATTTCATGTGTCTGTTTTCGATAATATAGAAAAAGATTTAGATTCAATTGAGCAAACGTGACAGATAAATTGCATCATGGCGACTCATAATGTGCAACTTCATCTAAGATTATTGAAAAGACATATTTTTGTATTGGGAGACTGTAACATACATTTGGAGCGTAAAATTTGATGTGGGTACTCGCGATAAAATTTGGAGCGCCCCTTAATGAATGACGTGTGATTTGTATCTCATTTTATCACCGCAATTGAAGGCTGATTTCAGAGTTATATACCAGAAACAAAGCAGCACCAGCACTGACCATAGCGACATCGATTATTGACTTACACATTTATTTATTAGTCAAATGTTTGGTTGTTATTTCATTTGATGCTTAAGTCGATAAGATTGGTATTTTTTGAATGTGTCCTTCTAGATGGCATCAGCGTACGATTAGTAAATATACTCACTGACATTAGAAGTGTTATACCCAGAAGGAATCATTTGTTTAACTTGATTTTTTGGCAATGTGATAGTTTTACGTCACAAATGAAACGATAACATTTGTAAGAAATTTTATTAACATGTAAAACGAAAAAAAAGTAATAATGTGTTTGGCGACGCAGTGAGTACACTCGTGTACACGTCTAGGCATCGACAATATGAGATGATCGATATCTGCTTGTGGCACCTCCTTCCAAGCAACTTGAACTTCGTCGATTAACTGAGCCGAAGTTTGTGGAGGATGGTCCAAAGTGGACAGCCTCCTCCCCATGATATCCCACACATGTTCGATGGGGTTTAAATCCGGGGTGGCCGCGGCAAAACATTAGTGCCTGCTTTTTGGATAAAGTCCATATTTCGACGAGCAATATGGGGACGTGCATTGTCTTGCACAAAAAGGACGTGTGAACGGCCATCTAGATAAGAAGATAAAGTGGTTTGTAGGACATCATCAACATAACGCGCAGCTGTCATACTGTCTCGAATAAACAGAAGTGGTGATCGGTTACCATAAGCAATAGCCCCCCAAACCATTACTCCAACAGTGCTGTGTACATGGCTCTCACCAGCAAACCCAATATCACGGCACTCTCCACGTCGGCGTCCACGGCCATCGTGCATACCTAGATAGAGTCGCGATTCATCGCTGAAGACGACATTATGCCAACCTGCTTCCCAATGCTGCCGTTCTCTGCACCAGTTCCAGCGTTGACGATAGTGGTCCGCAATCAAAGGAAGCACTAATCGTGGACGGTATGAAAAAATTCCAAAGGCTTGAATTCGGCTATATAGTGTGCGCATAGTAACAGGTCTACGTTCTTCTCCAAACCATTGGTCAGCGATTTGATGAGTTGTTGCAAAAGGTCTCGTAGAGCTAGTTGTCTGCAACGCCTATCTTGACGCTCTGTGATATGCCTCGGTTGACCAGTTGGTCTTCTTCGTGTTCCTCTACCTTTTTCTGTCCACACACACATTACCGCCATTGCAGTACAATTAACACGACGGCCAATTTCGCGATAGGACAAACCAACATCTCAATAGGTAACAATTATACCTCTGTCAAAGTCACTAACACGGTGATAATTTTTACGTCTTCGAACTCAGGCATTTTGTTACGCACAACAAAACACTTGTAGACGGACACACAATAACTAAACTTTTCTATATTAGTCAGCCCTCATGAACATGAATCTCTTCGCAAAAAAATAAGAGAAATTTTCTTTTTCGCAAAAAAGTATCAATGATAAAAATTTGACATGCTTATTAAGCATGTTTTAAATATAGTTATTTTGATGCCAAAACATCAAGGTGTACCTAGTAGATAATATTGCTAAAAAGACCTTGACAATAATATTTTGTCTGGAAATTTTAGTTCAGTCGAGTTAATCTGCAATGTGATTTCGGATTTATCTGATACATTTATGGAGTCTTTTGGCTATGATCTAAAGTGTATAGTTAGCTGATAATTAAATGCGAACTCTGCTGCTTAGGTATTTAGTAAATAAAAGTTGAAGAAAATTGCTGCTATATTGATCTTCTTCATACATATTAATTTCGCCTTAACACTATTTATTTGTTTACTACTTTGCGTTATGAATACATATCCATTCAAAATCGTACCCAATAAACTTAATGCAATAGCCATACTTATGTAATGAATCATAACAAGAGGAAGTAACAAATTTTCTTCTTCTACGAATTCATTATAAAATATAACAAATAATTGCTAAAAGGCAAATAAGATACCAGTAGATTATTTCCAATGAAATCTTTCGCCGTATTTCATTAATTTCGTTTCATTAATTACACCTAACTGTACCGTCAATTATTTAAAACACGGGAAGAGTTAATGTCATTGTAAACGAGGCTCTCAACATTTCAGCGTATCCATCAACATCATAATTATCAAAACTTTCTTCTTGTTTAAATTTGTGTTTATGTATATTTTTACGCTGCGGCCGCTTCTGTCCCGTTTCACGTTATAATCAACGTAATTACCTCGTTTCAGTCGTAATTATTTTTACATTAATTTCATAGAGCATAGTGAATTAAACATCTTCTCATGTCACGCTATAAAAGTCTTATATCGTGTTCACAATTAAGATACTTTTAAGATTGTTCCAAGTGAACAAATTTAACAACGTCCTTATATCAAATAAATGAACATGCATAAGTTAAATATGATAATTGGGGTTTCATTATAATTTTATTTATGTGCAGGAGAGCGTATTCCCTTATAGTCAATTTAAATACCTGTGAGCATTGTTTAAGACCGCCATTTATCTTCGTAGCATGTTTACGGGGTTTTTGCGCGCAGTTTACAATATTAAATTTGTTCTTTAATCTATTGACAGATTTCTGGTATGCTGCGTACAAACTATGTACCTTTACCTAATGAAGCATGTAGATATACTTAAATCTTGTCAATTAAACGGATTATGCGTGAATGTATTTGCGGTTAAGTTAAAATTGTGTTTAAAAAGGAAACTACGTACCTATTAATGTAAGCCTTGATAATATAACGTTAATTGCAATTCCTATTAAGTTGTGGAGAAAGGAAAATGTGGAGAGAATGAACTTGTTATGCTGATGAAATATTGAAGAAGAAATGATTTCAATTTTTTTTTTTAAATGTGAAAGTCTAAATCCTTGTATTCCATCATTAGTGATAATCTAGGCAATGAAAAAATAGCATAATATATGAGTCCAGAAGAAAATTCATCTTCCACGAAAGAAATCTACACCACTACAAGCAAGATGAATACTATTTACAAGTACACCACAAATTTCTTCTTTTCTTAATAATGGTTTCTTTGGTGTAAGATTTTATAAGTACATTTGTCCAAAAATGAAAATAATATTTTATCCACACACAAATATCTTCCAGCAGAATACATTCTCTGACAATTTTCTATAAACTTATTTAAATTGTTGTGAGATAAGACTATCGAATCTCTTCTTTTCTCTATTTTAGCAACAGTTTGTTAAACATCAAACTAATAAGAAAAACTGCGAATCTATTTCTATTTGCTATACATCGAAAAATTTCGAAAGATCGTTAACTTTGAAAGACATATAGTTTCTGTAAGCTTTTTAACTCTGATTTGTTTTGACGTGCATAGTTTCCTTCTTTATACTTTGAATTTTAAATTGTACCAGCGAAGAATAACTACTAGTATTTCATCGAAAAATAAGCAGGTCCAAACTGGATCAGCCTGTTTCTCCTAGATTCATAGAAGGACCTCGCAAACGAACAATAATATTATGTTTTTCTGTTTTAAACCGACTATCGTTACAAATTACTGCAAGTTCTTTTTTTATTGTTTCCTCTTCTTTCTCAATTTGTAACTGTCATTTCACTACTTTGCTTCACTTTATTCTACTTCAAGAATGGTGTTTATCTTCCTCATATTGATCATCAGAAATCTAAGTTTTTTTAATCACTTATATCTTTACAGTCATCAACTAACTGTACAAAAACTTTTTCGTGGTCATTAAAGTGAACCCTTTTTAAAACATAGATTGACCAGCCTTTGCAGACTTAGCGTTGGTGTAAAGTAAAAAAAGTGTAGCAAATCAGCGATGTGGTCACTGTAATCGCTAGAGAAAATTATAAATTAAATTAGGAATTTTTCGACGAAGCACCATTTCAGTGCAACATTCAAAAGATCACCGCTTAATTTGAATGTATTGATGCACTAACCATAATCTTTAATCGCTTGTTTCATCCCTATATGGCATCAAATCTATGTAGAACCCTCGCTTATTATGATTACTAACAATTAAATGTATGGGTTACATTTAATTGTTAGTAATAATTTTTTTTTAGTGAAGTAAGTTTCATCTCAAATTAGATGTCTCTTTCGATTTACCCAACTTTATACGAATGTTGTGGACCAATCGATACACAGTTTTAGCGAACTTATTTTCTATCGAATTGTTCTACTATATCAACAAAACAACTGCTGCGTTAATTTGATTTATCAATGATAAATTTTGCAGAAAATAACGTAAGTAAGTCGCGTTAATAAACCGATCGGGGTCGTTTCCAATAAGACATCAAGCAGGCTTAATTAAATTAGACGTATTACGTGGTGATGCCGGGAAAACACGCCAGGTCATTTAAGAACAAACACGAGTATCGGCCGTTAATTATTTGTATTGTCCTTAGTGTTGACCATTGCTTATTGTTACTTTATACGAGTTTCATTTAATGACACGTACTGTTTCGTTGCTGTTATTTATCTTTGATTGGCTTTTAATTGAAAACAAGCAGCTTCGCGACCTATTCAAGATCAATTCCGATGCTACATATTAGCACAATATATAAGATTAATGAAGCAACGTAATTTGATAGCTATGCAGGACTACTTATGTATAAGCGAAATTATGTAAGCAGAGTAATAAACAATTAGAGTTGACATAAATACGTCTTTTTAAATATCTAAGCAGTTTTTTGTACTCTTCTTTTTTAAGGAAAAAGCAAATGGAAATTAACTAAAACAAACATATAAGATTTTAATCTTCTCTTTAATATTCTCTTTCAAATACAGAACGAAAAAAATTTAATAAAGTAAAAAGTCGCCTCTACTTTATTTCGGAAAAAAAAATCCCATGCATATAATTAATACACGATAATTCACGATATGAAGACATCCTCTGATAACTCAAGCTCAAAACTAAAATTTTTTGTAGTCGATATAGCAGTGATATTTGATGCGTATTACTCCAATACAATATCCTACAGAACTCATCAAATGAACTTTTAATTTTGTATATTTATTTATATACGTATCCTTGCTTTTGTCTCGGTTCACTTGAAGCCTGTCATTCATTGATTTGGTTTGTTAAGGCTATCAAACCTATCAACCTATGTTTCTGCACTTTTAATTTATAAATAGCAGTGTCATTCGACAATTGTCACTGTATTCTTCTGGATCGTAATCGTAAATGGCGATTAAAACGGAATCACACTCTCTGAAATATTTTGAAATCCATAAAAAAGTTTTGGATAAATAAATATAAAATCTATAACAATAAAAAGGCATTAACAGTAAGACTTTGAAAGCAGTTGCTGTGAATGAAGTTTAAATTCAAAACAAAAAACTCAAATATTAAAAATGCCAATTATTTTCAGATAGTTTCAAACAACTGGTACTTGAATTTAATTAATGAAACATATTATTTTATGTTAGTATATTCCAATCGTGTTAAGTATGTTGAAATATCTTCAATAAAGTAGAATATAACAATAAAATGACCACTTTGATGCTGCGTGTATGTACGACAGTGACAGTAATTTTAAATATTTCCACCAGAAAATGAATCGTAAATCCATGTTTATGTAACGTTTCTATTTATATGGCTTCTCTAGTTAAAATAAAATAATTTTTCTGACATTCCTGACTGTGTTAATCCATAAAGACAAAAGATATACCCTACAAATAATTACATGAGTAATGATGCTAGACACTAAAAAATTGCCGTATTGCCAACTAACTGTACATCTAAAAATAATACTGGTGCCAAATCTTGATAACAAAAATGTTTTATTCTATTTAGTTGAGACTAATTTTTAACGTTGTTATAGTCCACCTTGAATATGTTTTAATGGATTATTTTAAGATACTGCTATAGATTTTATAATCAAACATATTGAAGCACGAATACAACAACTATGTGTGTAATAAATTTTACATGAAATACCATAATAATAGCTAGAGATGTTCTACAGAGCTACTGAATAAACACCTGGTCACAAAGACTAACAAAGCATAATTGAAAAATACAAAAGGTATACTTTTTCTAAAAAATTAACAAAATCCTATGTAAACATCTTAATTTGTTGACAAAAGAATGCCATCGAAAATCAAATATTTTCTTCTAATATTTTAGACACAATACGACTAAATAAATTTGTATTAGTCGCCTTTTGTTATACGGTCACCAAATACTCAGAAAAAGAACTACACGAATAAGTTTATCACTTGCTCTTTGCTACCTCTACATTCGCAGTTACATTCGGATAGCTCTCTTTCTGTCACGTCGTCGGCGGTTGTTCCAGAGAACTTCTGTAGCATCGTGTAAATAACAAATCATGGCGTAAGCATGCTGTAAAAACTAAATCAATCTGGTAAACCTCGAAGGTGAATAGTTCCATGAATATGAAGTTGGCATCGATATGTTTGATTATACACTTACTTTTGTAGAAAAAGTAATGATAAATCCTTATATGGAGGTAATTAATTTTTGTTGAGATCTGTCTAATAATAATGACTTTCTGTCTGTTTGAAGTTTGAATTTTTTCGCTTCCTTTCAACCTCATGCAATTAATTCACTATGAGATAATGGATTTGCCGTTACAGTACAATACTTTTTAATTTATGCGAAAGCATTAATTAAATTGCAATGGTTTTTATCACTGTTCTTACCTGGACGTTCTCAATTTCAACAAGTAGCATTACACTAACTGCTGTATTTATTCACATTGTGTTGAAAGAGAAACAAAAGTCAACAAGATATTTTTGCAGAAGAAACATCTTTGTGAAAGGTAGCTTCTTTACAATACAATTATGTATATGTGTATAATGTATAAATTTAAAGTGAATGCGATGAAGGTAAAATACAAGTCGTCGAGAGTAGAGCAAAATTCTTTAACTATTTCTATATGATAACTGCGGCACTTTAGGCAAGCCACTGCTGGTAAGAAACTCAATTCACATTTCTCTGTACTACAAAATTTATGTTCGCTTAGAAAAAATCTGGCAGAATGTTCCATATATGTGAAGGTAAGAAAGTAAGTGTAAACGATTGCAGAGAGAGTCAAAATAAAAACGAAATTTCTTGTGAACATAGACAGAAAGTCTTTATCTATCAGCTGCTAATTATGCCAGTCGACAACTTCATTTGTTTTTACAAGGAAAAAATTTAATATCAAGATAGTGTTTCCAATAACAGAAGATATGAAAAAATATTACCGCAGCTGCCTAGATATAGAAGATGTCAATTCTAATGAAAAGCAAAGGACATATCAATAAAGGAAATACCTTTTATCACAAGTAGGTACAGTGTTTACAGGTTTCTTAATTTTTCCCTACCTGTTTGACCTATTTCATTATTATTATATCATAATTTTTTTATGTGTGGTGGGTGACTAGTTGCAGTGACTCCATAAGCTGTATCCCTTGTATGACTATTACTACAACTTACGCAGTGTAGTTTTGTGTGTCTGTCAATTGTGTCCAAATGGCTTTGTGACAGCCTCTTATTGTTCTCAATAGCGAATGGTAAGTCGATCAGGATTTCAACCCTCTGAAAAAATGTCACCGTCCCTCCAGAGAATTGAAACCCGGCTGCTATCGTTCCGCCACAACGTTTTTTATGGAAATATTATTTCTAAAATCTTTAGAGTTGAAAATAATTGTTCTTTTTCTAGTGATTTTCTTGTATTATCCATGTTAATGAAGTAACCATAACTTTTTATTCTAATGCAGCAATAGCAGATATGCATTTTATGTCTGGTTGTGCGACTGGAAATGGCCGCGAGGCTCGGTGTTTGTATGGCGAAACATTCTCTGATCTACCAATTTATTTTTCAAAAATGTTTGCAAATCTTCATCAAAAACTCCGCCAATATAAAAAATTTAGCAAAACTTTTTATGACTCCGGAAATTCAATTTTAACTTCTGAAGTGGACGAGCAAATTTTATCAATATTAGTGGGTGTAAAGTCGGCAATTAGTACTAGAACAATTCCACCGCAATCAGATTTTTACCCTTTTTACTATGGAGAACACTCAAAGACAAACATTTGGTTTATTGGCGATTTCGGATTTATTCGAGATGGAATTTTTTACTTTCATAATAGGCACAGCTGTGCGGTTAAAACTGTTGTATATTTATTGAAAGCAGTTGTCGAGAGCGTTTTAGTCTGAATATTTGGGTAGGCATTTTCTCTGGTGGTGATTCTACTGAAATTACTTAAATATGTGTCACCAGATGAACGAAAGGGCTTAGGATTCATACTTGATATTGCACGATAACACCTGACTGATGTAGACTGGTTCAGTGACCGCCAGGTCTTCCTATTTAAACATGTTAGACTTTAGATACTACACTTAATTACCTAAAAAGTTTGATGTATGTTGAACTGGTCAGCAACATTAGTTAACTGCAGCAGAGTATAGAACACTATTCGAATATGATAAGAATACAGACAGGAATATTTGAAAGAGTAAGGAACTGTTGTATAAAGTGATAGATAATAGTTATGAAAGGAGGGCTTTACGTGCCATCTGTAGCATACACAAGAGCATGAAATGAATGTTTAGAAGTTTATTAAAAGTAATGAACTTCTAAACATTCATTTCTTACTATTCACAGGGTCATGACCAATTAAATGCAAAAATACAAATACTCCTACTTTTTATCAATAAACCTTATTATTTGAATAATAAAATGTACGGTCACACCAAATTTTATTTCAATTAAAAAGACCATTCCAAATTTGAAAAAAGCGTAAATGCTATGGGGATGTGGTTCCTGATTTTAGAATAAAAGAGGAACAGGAGAAATGAAAAACAGAATATTTAGAGAAAATTTACAAACTAAATCGGTTCTAATAAGAAGAAGTTCTAATAAGAAGATAAAAGAACCAAGATTTCAGTACAAGTGAGTTAATTATGACCATACATTTACTTAATTGGTTTAAATTTCCATGTAATGACTTTGCAATCAGCTTCCACTCTAACTTTTGCTAAATCTTGCATATCATATGAAGGCAGAAGTAAAGTTATTGACGACTTTCTGGTTTAGAGAATAATCTAATCTCGTTATACTAGTTTATTCCAACCTGACGTTTTCATAGTTCGATTTCTATTAATATTCTTTGAATGGTTAATTCGTGTATATTACAAGTGAGTACTAGAAATGTAGTGTGTGCATCATTTCCAGGCAAACTTAAATAGATGTCCTTTAAAGTAAAATACTAGTCTTTTAATTTCCACAACATCGATTGATTTCCTCCTGCGCTACAGCTATCACTAAGCTTATACTGATTCGGGGTTTGGCCATCCTAAAAGAATTATGATGGACAAGCTACAGAGTACTTTACTTCAAGCACGCCTTCTATAATTTAGAAGAACAATTATCTATTTTTATACTAATTCTATTTCGAATAACTTAACGTTTGAAATGCTCCTACAGTTGTTTGAAATATTGTTTAGTGTTGTTTAGTGTTTATGTGCGACGCGTATATGATTACACACACTCATCATTTTCGCTTACTTTATCACTTTAATTATACTATTAGTTCAACTTATTTAAATTTAAAATTACTATTGGCTTATAGTGTTTTTTTCGGGCTTTCTGAATCGATAATTTACTTTTCGTTACAACAACTACTACAATTCATATAATTGCTCTTTCTGTTGGTAAGTCAACATCATTTAACCTTTAACGTATTTCTTTGCGCGGTTTTTGTTTCTCATTTCTTACTTGGTTTTTATTTCATAGTTTTTCCTTTGTAAACTGTAGGAGTTTCCTATCCGTTGCCTTTTTAACCTTTTGTTTGTTTTATTACTTACTAAAGTCGCTGTAATAGGCACTTCAGCGTGAAACGTGTGTCCCTGTATTTTTTCTTGATTTTTCCTTTCCTTTGTCTTCACTATGCATAACTGCTCCTGTTGCAATAAACCTTCTGAACCGCATATGATTGTCGAATGCTGCACTTGTAATAAACCTTTCAGAATAGAATGTCTGAATATTTCTAAGAGTGAAGCTCGAAAGATTCATTTGAACACTGGTTTGACGTGGTCCTGCAAGGACTGCGTGGAGATGGGTAGTGATTTGGGCGGTTTAAAGGCCTCTATTGCTGCCCTGCGTGAAGAAATTAAGGCACTGAAAACCACGATAGCCAATCGATCGTCGTCTGAGGCAAATCTTCTGGATGCTGAAAAAATTATAAACGAAATTTCTGAGCGTGATAAGCGCCGTTGTAATATTGTTATATATGGGCGTCAGAAGACCGCTACTTCATCGAATAGGGACCAACTTAGCTTGGATTCTTCATTTGTCAACGAAATGTGTGCTGCTTTGCAACTAATGAACCTGGTTTGATGCCTACACGACTGGGTAAATTTGACGCTTCCCAAACCAATCGTCGTCGACCTATCAGAATAACCCTTTCTTCAGAGACTGCCGTTTTCGCCGCTTTAAGAAATTTTAAGAAAATTAGAACAGATTCTCGATTTGCAGGGTTGTCAATGTTTCGTGATCGTACTCAGATGCAAATGCAGATACATAGAAATGCTAGAAGTGAATTGGGCGAACGTTTAAAGAGGGGTGAATCTAACCTCACTATCAAGTACCAAAACGGGATTCCACATATAGTCAGTTCTTTAAACTGAATCACTCCAACAGGTCTCCAGTATCCTTAGATTTATACTACCAAAACGCACGTGGTCTCTGCTCCAAAACTCATGCTTTTTATACTTACTAGCTTTTGTGAATTTTCTTTCGATGTGGTGGTTATCACTGAAACGTGGCTAAACAATTCAATATCCTCTTCAGAACTTTTTCCCGACTCATATACAGTTGTGCGCTGTGATAGACAATTTGATCGAATTGGCAGAAGTAAAGGAGGTGGTGTTTTGACGGCTTTTTCCCAGGATATTGTTTGCCTTGCTTTGGATACTTCTAATTTGCCAAACATTGTACCTTCAATTGATGTAATTATTTGTCATTGCTCTGTTGGCTCTTATGCATTTTACATTGGTGTGGTTTATATTCCTCCTAACACCACTCTAACTGATCTTGAACTTTTTACGGACGCTCTAGAAGTTTTGCTTCTTAGTGCACCAATTTTACTTATTGGCGATTTTAATCTTCCACAGTACCTCGAGGCTGACTCTTCTTGTCCAAGAACGCGGGTTTTACGTACTCTTAGTAGCATAATGGATTTTTGTGAGTATAATACTATACGTAATGTAAATAACAGAGTTCTAGATCTTGTATTCTGTAACATCAATAATTGCCAGGTAACAGTGCAACAGGAAGTGTTGCCATTTGTGCCTGCTGATTCTTTTCATCCTCCCCGTCCATGTTAATTGAATTCGAATATGAATCTCGCACGGTACAATTTCCGTCCGCCACTAATGCTAGATTCAACTTTCATAAAGCCAATTATAATCAACTTTATCGTGACCTCGCCAATACTGACTGGTCACATCTTGAGCAATATATGGAGGTTAATCAAGCCGTCGAGAAATTTTATGAAACATTTTTCCTTATCTGTGAACAATCGGTGCTCCTTTATAGAACAACCAGTAGATCTTATCCTCCATGGTTCACTGCAACTGTAATATCCGCATTGAAAGCTAAGGAATACCACAGACGCAAGTGGAAACTCACAAAGAGTCCCTTTTATGCAAGTGAATTTAAACGTTATCGAATTATCTGCAAAGATCAAATATCTTTAGCCTATAACTGTTATGTGGAGAAAGTGGGTCAATCACTCAGGAATAATCCTAGAGAACTATTTAAATTCATCAACCAGAAACAAGGTAAAACAAAAATTCCTGGTTCTTTAATCCATAATAATATTACCCTTTATTCTCCGAAAGACATTGTTAACGCGTTTGCTGATAATTTTTTGGAAACCCAAACAATTGGTTCCGGTTACGATTTACCTGATGTTTTTTCAAACAGATTACCCTTTGACCTATCGGCTGTGTCTGATGATGAGGTCATAAAAATTATGGCCACTTTTCCGATTAACTACACCGCTGGTGATGACAATGTCCCCAACATAATAATTTATGACGCACGATATGTCCTTGCTAAACCTTTAAGGTTTCTTATCAACTTAGCTATAAAGTCACTACCTTTCCTGATCAAAGGAAGCGCGCAAGGATTAGTCCTGTTTACAAGAAAGGTAATGATTCAATATTGAAGAATTATAGGCCCATATCAATTTTAAATAATTTCTCCAAAGTGTTTGAACAGGTAATTTATTCCTCGTTAATGACAAATATTTCCAAGTATATATCTCCTCACCAACACGGCTTTCTTTCTGGTCGATCGTAACTGCAACTAACCTGGTTTCAATTGCGCAATATATCTCTCACCACTGAGACAGGCATGGACAGGTGGATGTCATTTACACCGATCTATCTGCTGCCTTTGACTCTATTGATCATGGATTTCTTTTGTTCAAGCTTAGTGCACCTGGAATGTGCCCAAACTATCTAAAATTAATCGCTTCCTATCTGCGCGATCGGCTTAACTATGTCCATTACAATGGTTTTTGTTCCTATGAGTTTGTTTCTACTTCCGGCGTTCGTCAGGGGTCTAATCTAGGCCCCTTGCTCTTTCTTGTCTCCACTAATGATCTGCTCGATTTGTTTGAATGCTTTGTATTGGCTTATGCCGATGACGTAAAGATTTTTACTGCTGTTTATTCTGACATGGATATTGCCACGCAACGCAATCTTGACATTTTTGTTAACTGGTGCTCTACAAACGAACTAAAAATCAACATTTCTAAATGCTGCTCTGTTAGTTATACTTGTAAACATAACTTCATGCACTCCATCTATTCGATAAATAATGAGCCTATTTCTAAATCTCAAAATTTCTGTGATCTTGGAGTACTTTTTGATGCCGAACTCAGATTTACAACTCATATTGACACTCTTTGCGCTTCCGCATCACGTAAACTTGGGTTTATAATGCGTACATCTAAGTTCTTTAACGATCCTGATCTTCTTAAATCGCTGTTTTTTGCATTTGTTGTGAGTAGTCTTGAGTACGCTTCTCCTGTTTGGTCACCTTACTATTTATGCTACCAGCTTTGTATTGCACAACTGCAACGCAAATTTCTAAAATTTCTTTCGTTTAAGATTGATGGATTTTACCCGCCTAGGGGTATAGATTACCAGCAGTTACTCAGAAGACACAATTTTCAGTCTTTATCATCGCGACGTGATGCGTATGGTGCTCGATTTGTTTGGAAATTGGTACATGGTATGGTTGATAGCTCATTTTTATTGTCGCAACTTCAATTTCATGTTCCTCGTCAGTCATGCAGATTTAGTTCCTCTTTTTCTATTCCTTGTTCTAGGACTAATGTTTCGTTTCATTCCCCTTTGTATCGGATGTCTCGACTTTCTAATTTGAGGCAAGATGATATTTTTCTTTGATTTTGAAATTAGTGCATTGTTATTATATTGTATGTATATAATGTATTCATTATCTAATGTTCATTTTTGTCTTATACTGCATTTTTTTTTCTTTTTATTGTTTATGTTGATTTACGTGTACCTATAGTACTTTTGTATTAGTTTAGTTCTTGAATTTGCTTATTTACTTCTTATTGTTTTTTTTTTTTTTATTGTGTGTATTGTACTATATAATTTTTACCCTGTAAATGGTATCTGTTGGGTAATAAATACTATTATTATTATTATTATTATATTCGAAAGCAAATCGTCTAAATCAAATAGATAAACTTTTGCCCGTCACTGTCCAAAATCACGCAATCACTATATCATCCGGTATCGAATTTTGCTGTGAAAACGTCCGAGATACAAACAATTAACTCCTCGCATCAAGATTGGCAATTTGGTCTCCGTCTTCGGCGTGGAAATTCAAACGCAACTGGGAATTGGTGTGTCGGTTTAATCAGAATGTCTTCAGATACATACACATCTATATACTGACACATACATACATACATAGAAGATTGTCGAGAAAAACGCACCTCTATACGATCTATGGATCTCTATGGATCCATATAATCCTCGAACTATAGAACTGCAGTCCTGCTTGCTTGGATTGGTTACAGTATAACTCAATCACAAGTTTTCAACGTCACATATTTACCCGACTAATAGATATCTACGATATGTGTATTTGTATGTGACGTAATTTCGTCTGTTCGTGACGTCACATCCTCGCTCCTAGGAGACCGCCGAGAATGGTGAAATTAGCAAACATTCGGCCTCAAGAAAGGAGGAAAAATCTTATCAATACGGCACTACTTGTGTTCGGGCCGAATTAAGGATTGATTAGTTACGTTCCGCATACATGTGTACGTACACTAGTCTTCATCATGATCAGAACGACTATCCAGCGCTGTATATAGGTATAATGGGACGTCTAGTAATATTTTTGGCATATACCTGCACTGATACATTTAGCACTTTCAACAAACACGTTTTTGTTTACTCTGATGACTGCCGGTTTCCATTTCATCTCTATCATTCAAAGCTTTATAATACATCCAAGCATTGGCATTGAATGAAAATAAGCTTTTATGCTTACTGTGCTCTCTATGAGGAGGATGAAAATCTGAAGTTTACAATTGTAGTCATCTAGAATTCAAACAAATAAGTACCCAAGCATATTAAAAGTAGTAATTATTACTAATACTTGAGGTTTGATTTTCATATTTCAATCATTTTCTACAAATGTTGAAGTCTGTGAAAATAGATAATATCAGACCACCTGCAGTTAACATCAAAAGTTAGTGAAATATATCAATTGTACGAGGAAGGCATATTTAGTTACTGTAAATTAATCAAAAACGACTGAGGTATCGAATAACAAACCGTTATTGGGCTACCCAACCGGACCTATTCGAACACCAGCATATGGATAGTATAGTATATTAAGCATGGCCAAAACAGAATTTTACCCTTTGTAATTGCAAACAGAAAATAGATTTTTAGGATCCTCCTTAAAATGTTTCAATTTTTAATATACAAAATATTCCGCCCAAAAACCGACACTCAACCAGCACGTAACGCTTCAGTTTTGCAGAACTAAATTTGGTACACTGTTTGAGTATAATTATATTATTATTAGCTAAAGTTAGCTGGAGCCTTTTCAATAGTTGATGGGATGTTAGGAACTCTCCAATTTTACAGAATCTCCTTATTAGTTAACAGCAGTAATAAATACTAATTTTGTTTCATGAAACATTTACAAAACAAGGTGACATGCCATCAGTGTTAGATTTCGGAGAAGGTAACTCCACAAGAAGTTTAAAAAATACCTGCTAAGGGCTTGATACAGTCGAAATCCATCGTTTAGGTTTTTAGTAGCGTAATTGTACCAAAAAATTGGGAGGCAATAGGAATAACCCACAAAGACTGTCAATACCGGTTTCCAAAACGTCATTTCTGGTCAGCCTTCGTCCTCCTAAATCATGCAACTTATCCAGATCATTTAACTGGCACAACCACGAAAGGATTTTTTTTTATTATGTAACAAACACATTTTTAGTAATGCCGCGCTGTTAATCACTTTTCTCCCAACAGCGAATGGCAAGTCTAACCGGGATTCAACTCTCTGAAAAAATGTCACCGTCCCTCCAGAGAATTGAACCCCGGCTCCTATCGTCCTTCCACAACGATAGTCAACCGCCTGACCACTGATCCGTTTTAAAAACACTATTGTCTGTATAGATCCGGTTTTAAAAATACTATTGTCTGATAGAACAATTTTGGCACCAAGTAACTCTTGCTTCAATTGGATGCACAACGAACTCTTTGTATAAGTGGTGAACAATTAATATAATAAACCAAAAAGTGCCTATAAAAGAATTTTTAGCAAAGCCAATGTAACTCGCTGCTTGCAGCACCATTCAATTGGATGCAAACGAAACTTTTGTATAAATTGTGATGAAGCAGTTGACGATGTACTGTCACATTTTCACTGATGAACATTTTATGCGCAGTGCTATAGTTGATCAATTAGTAGATAATACAGTAGCTTATCTCGGCAACAGGACCATCAGCCGAATATCCCTCCAAATATTAATATTCATCAAATATACCAGTAACTCTAGTACCATCAGTTTCATCTCTTTCGTCTCCTGAACTTAACTTCACAATAACTAATGTATCAGCTTTTAATAACTTTACCTCAACTTTTTTTAGATTTCACTTATGGTTTGGTTTCTAATTTGGAACTTTCATTGCATCATTTCCACCTTATAAAATCGCTTGAAACCCATATTGCGCCATAGATAAAACATACTTATAGGTTGAATAAATATCTATACTCGAGCAGATTGATGTAAAATAAGAAGAAGAATCCTAAAATCAAATATGTAATGTTGACGGTGTTTTATTTAGTAGCAGTGTTATATTACGTAGAAAAAACTTTAAAACTGATCAATGCGTATAGTTGAGTATAATTTTACGTTGTGAAGCTAAGCATTATTATGACAAGCAATTTCATAACTGCTAACCTTCATTCTTAGTCCTGTACCTTCACAACTATATTAAATAATTCCTGAAAACTAACGTTATGTTCTCAATGATATACAGGTGTAGTCGAAAAGCGTAAAGTACTATGGCTGCTGCATAAATTGACTACTATATTAAAATAAACCAATCGGATTCTAAGTAATAAATAATACCTAATTTTACGAATTTGCGTCTAACTATATTCGATAATAAATATACCGTAATCCTGCTAATCTTCTAAAATTACGGATGAATATATTTACACCTTTCAGAAAATAAGTAATTACAAATAAACATATCATATTAAGTCTACAGATACGAATTGTTTGGAGAATATTTAAATCATCATACTGAGAGAGACACAAGCATATGTGTATGTATATGACGATGAACTTATTTGTATTGTGGCGTATCTACGGTATTTAATTAAGCATGTACAAGTATTTTTAGGGTGTGTGGCATCCAGATTCCAAGAATTCGAAAACATTATTAGCGTTACATTATTAAATTATAAATGGTGTTATTTTTTAACATCTCGCGCGTCTTCATTCACGCATAAATAAATATATATGGAGCTTTATTTAAATCCATAAGCAAACGTCACGTGAATTTATTACAACGGCCGTTGTTCATTCGGAATTATTAATCACGTTCTAGAAATATAACGCACAGTTTACACAACGATCGCACCATAAAAATCTTGAAGGATATTAATTATAAGCGATCGGAGCTTGTGTGCACACTTATCGCTCAGTTAATAAATCGAATATCACTGTTTAAATACCATACAAGACGAGGAGAGAAGAGAACATAGGCGAATTGTTGTTCTGGCGATGATCTTGCACAGCGCAGTAATAAAAACTTTTATAGATCAGACGTTAAGGAAATTGTCAATCTATATTTCTCGCTTGATGTTAGAAGTCGTACAATAAGCATCTGATGATATAAAAGTGATATTGGTGGTTACATTTGTAATCATCTATAGTCTAGTACAGTTCTTAATCACCTTTTGTAACATATAGGTACATACACAATATGTATTTGTGGATATCTATTACTATCCATGTGTTCATACAACAGTAATAGATAGGTATACAGTGTTCGTTCGTTCTGTAGATGTAGATATGTATGATTGAGTTGTTGCGAATTTTGTATTTATAGAAGAATATTCATATTTTATTTATTGGTTGACAGTTCTCTTTGGTATGGGAAGTTACATATGTACCGAGTGGTCAACTAAGAATGTCGCTCGGCCATATCTCAAGAACAGTTTACAGTACAGTTTTGGGAAAAAAATATTATTGACTAAAGTGACCCCGAGAAACATTTGGAAATTATTTAGAAAGCGATGACCGCTAGAGGGCGTAAGTGATCACCAAAAATTTTAATTCTTATTTTATGTAAAATGTACCAGAATTAAAATTTTTGGTGATCAGTTACGCTAGCGGTCATCCTACGCTTTTCTAAATAATTTTCAGATGTTTCTCGAGGTCACTTTAATCAATAATATTTTTTCCCAAAACTGTATTGTGAACCGTTCCTGAGAAATGGTCGGTAGTTGGCCACACGGTACATATATAGTAAGTTGTAAATGCATACCACATCGTAGCTTACACCTGTTACAATTATCTAAAATATAATCGGATCTCCAGCAGTATTAAGAAAACACTCAACATCACGACCTACAT
Organism: Holotrichia oblita; assembly: GCA_023690525.1. Taxonomy (NCBI): domain Eukaryota; kingdom Metazoa; phylum Arthropoda; class Insecta; order Coleoptera; family Scarabaeidae; genus Holotrichia; species Holotrichia oblita. Next base: position 79,207,662 of record CM043015.1, on the reverse strand, counting down.
ATATCTCATCTTGAGTTCTTATATTATCAAGGTACCATTTCAAGCCTTTGTAAATCTTACTCAATATACCACTGCTTTTGGGCTTGCTGCCAAATATTACTAACCCTGTTTTATTTTTCCTGCTTACCACTTGGATACTTCTTGTCAGTATCTTGTGATAACAAGATAACATAAGGAAACGTGATAATGTTCACTTGTTTACCTCCTTATATTAAATAGCGTTTGTCAACGTTAAAAGAAAAACATATTTCTCGATTTAGTATTTACAAAGCAACACCATTGCTTACTATATCCTCGGCTTTAATCTACATTTCACACAGCCCGGATTATAACTTACGTAGCCTTTGGTTAGAAATTGTTTTCGCATCTTATCGTAACCATTTTGTCTTCTGTTTAATCTTTCACTGTGTACTGATATGTTGTCTAGCGTTACTCAGGACACTAACTGCTTTTCACTAATTGCTTTCTTGATTCTTTTGTGAACAACTTAAAAGTCTTTGCGGAAATGATTACTTTGAATAACTTTGAATATCTTCATAGCCAGTACAACTAATTAGTTTATGGTTTTTAGACAATTATTTAAATCTAAATATTGACACTACGATCCTACTAGAAATAACCCTGTTTGTATTTAAGGGCTTTGGGTTTGATTATTCGCAATTCGAAACGCAATAGCTAATTTCTACCACTGCTGTGTGCGTTCTAAATTGGAATGTGCTTCCCTTATCTGGTCTGCGTTTTGTGAAACAATTCACATTTAGTCGAATAAATACAAATAAGGCAATTTTTGAAATATCCAAATCTTGAGCAATATGGACAATGTCTTAAGCGAGCCTTCCACCACGCTGTTCTCTTAAAGATGTTTGGCTTTCAGTTCTCTGAAGGGCGCCCTATTTAAACTGATGTCAAGCCTTTTTTGAATCTAGTAAATAATATAATTGATTATCTTTACAAATTCATTGGTTTTTGCTGTTCTTCAATATTTTGTACGGCACCTCTTACTGCTTCTTGGCACACATTAATGTAATTTCACGTACACTGTTGTGGAGAATTTGCAACAATGTCATTAATCACTTAAGTCCTACATTTATTGTACATACATCGCGTTTCCTCTTATTTAATTTTTTTGTGTTTCTAGTTTAGTTGACATTTTTTGTTTATTTATGGTATTTATTTTTACTGTTATTGGTCTTTTTTATATGTGGTGCGTGCTTCATTGCAGTGACTTCGTAAGCTGTATTACTTGTCTGGCTATTATGCAACTCTCGCGGGGTAATTTTGTGTGTGTAAATTGTATTCAAATAGCTTTGTGACAGCACTATACCGCCTCTCATAATGCCGCACTGTTAATCACTTTGCTCCCAACAGCGAATGGTAAGTCGATCCGGATTTCAACTCTCTGTAAAATATCGCCGTCCCTTCAGAGAATTGAAATCCGGCTCGTATCGTCCCGCCACAACGATAGTCAGCCGCGATACCACTGCGGCTATCGACTCGTTTGGTTTATATTTTTATCGTGGTTCATACAAGCTATGTAGCTAAGTTTTTTATTGCAATTGGATGTACTTATCATCTGTTAAGCAATAATAATTGTTTGATCACCGAAGTGTAGAAAATTTCCAACCGCCAATTAATTAAACATATTTTTATTTTAAAAATATGTCGTCCGGAGGTGTAGTCGAACCACCAAGTATGGCTATCGCGGCCCATATAAATAATTATATAATATATATAACGGTGTTGCGAGTGGGTCGCGATAGCCATACTTGGTGGTTCGACTCCACCTCCGGACAACATATTTTTAAAATAAATATATGTTTAATTAATTGGCGGTTGGAAAATTGCATTATATATACAATAATAATTATTATATTACTATTATTTTAGTAGGTTGTTTCATTTTTCGATATGATAATTTCTCATAGTTTGGTTTCGGTTATCCCCTTTTTATTTTTACTTCTTAGCATTTCTGTTCTCTGTTTCTCCTGAGGATTTTATTTCTTTTCTCTTGGTTCCCTTGTAGATTTATTTGTAGCATTACATTCTAGGTACCTATGAGTTCTGTGTACTTGGTTCGTGGTGCTTTGTTATTGTCGATTTTAGTTACAAATTTTTCTTTTGCTTTTTCAACATTATGATAACAAATGATAAATACAGCTCCAGTTTTCACCCCATAACAAAATATCTCCTTTAAGGACATTTATCATAAAATTAGGAATAAATACAAATAAGACAATTAAAAATTAGGAATCAATTCGTCTTACTCTGTTTAAATCACAATACGGAGACAATAATTTGTCGTTTTATAAATACACAGATAATTTTACAGGAGATATTTCAAAGAATACGTCAAAATATAAAAATAGTAATAAATGTAGACATATCTTAGACAGGTTGAACGCTAAAAAATCAAGTAATAATCTACTGGCTATGATGTTTTTTAATAAATCATACAATTTGTTTAAATAGGTAGGTGAGAAATAATTTTGTCGTTTTATAAATACACAGATAATTTTACAGGAGATATTTCATAGGCGGCAGTTCCGAATAAAAAATCAGCTTTAGTAATAAATCATCTCTGTGCAGGTTGAGTAAATGGGATTTCCAAAGTAATAATTTACTAATGATGAATAGATAACCACAAAAAACTATTTGGCAACTACAAGGAAGACCTCTGTATGTGATTATTTATTTCACAATGTTAGACCATTGCCTACTTGCACATTATTTGATAATTATCCAAAATTACAAGTGCTTTTTATTTGCTTTTAGTATCAGCTATAGTGTTATAATAGCCTTTTGCTCAAAATATTGTTTCCAAAGAATATCTAAAAATATAGTTAGAGTTCCACTACTCCCAGGTAAGCATTAACACTCGGTATTCCGAATTAATGAATCGTTGCAGTGTTCGGTGTTACCAATCACTATCTGTATTATACGAGTCCTTATTGATATCACACTACAATGTGATTAGTATCTAACCTCCTTATTGAAGAACCTTCAAGCAGAACTCATTTGCAATACTTTTGCTAAATAAGTCAACAGTTTTCAAGATTTTGAGTATTAAAATATTAGCAATGAATTTGGAACATTACAAGCTTACTAACTACACTTCATTCGAAAGATACTAAAATAAACAAGTTTTAAACGTCGTTGATAGGGTATATGTATATTATGAACGTTAATAATAAATTCGAGATACATACATGCATGATTATGTGTTCCTTAGGCAGGGAAACTGAACAAGTAAAAAAGGTTTACATTACTTATTTCAGATATAATTAATGTAATAATCTTGAAAACTGTTGACTTATGAAACATATATCATAGAGAACACTAAACACTTTAACCCACTGAACACCAAACAAGTTTTGTTTGGTGTTCAGTGGGTTAAAGTGTTTAGTGTTCTACTTCTGCACCAAGAGATCCAGTGAAGAACTTCGCATATATCATAGAATCTATTACGAATCAACTTTGCTATCACGTCTCTCAGCATATGCATACTCGTACATGTATTCAATGATATTTTTTTTTAGTGCTTGATGTAAAAATTAAAAACAATACATAATTTAGAAAGTATACTTAGGTAATACTATCACCGCATATCAAAAGTAAATGTGGATATCTGTCAATTATGAAGAATAAAATCACTAACATATCTCTATTCTATTAAGTTCCTATAAAAGCGAGCCACGTATTTTCTAGAAAGCCTTACGACAGACATTACCTTCCTATGTAACTACGTACATGTAATCTAATTTCTAATAATTTTCTTCTTATTTTGTATTGCGTAATGTATCTTCTTTGCATGTACTAGGTTACCAATCTAGGCAAAGTAAACAGAAAATGTTTCATAGTTCATTAAAATACAACATGCATCTTGTTACAACTGCATTGCATGCTAACATTGGCAGTGTTCGTGTGAACTATTTGTCTCAAGATGAATATAAATGAGAAGTGTGTTCTCCATCAATTATTCAAATAAAATATCTTCTTGATTAATTTCTAAATTAATTTTAGAAGCATGAAAGCATTTCGAAAGATATAGTTCTAACTTTTTTGCATCGAAACAATTTAAGTATCTAAGTATCAGTTTTCATTGTGAGGATTATGTATACAGGGTTTCCACGGCCGAGCAGGACATAGGAAAAATACATAAAATCGGTTTTCCGTGAATATTATCTATACTTCATCGAAATTTACGTGCCGCATATGACTTTCTTTGTACTATGATTGTGGAAATGTTCATTGTTGGCCCAGTTATAATTTGCGGCACTTAAATTTCGATGAAATATAGATAATATTCACAGAAAACCGATTTTATGTATTCTCCCTATGTCCCGCTCGGCCGTGGAAACCCTGTATACAACTCGACATTACATCATTAATGTATCTGGACTCTTTAGGAGGGAAGAGTGGATAGGGGATACCAGAAGGTCACGGTAGCTCGACGTGTCAATTACGCTAGAGGCGAAATCCTTCTGATGGGTGAGAGATGTCAGAAGATCACGGTAACTTGGCATGTAAACCACGTTATGTAAACCTCCTGTTACTAAGGTTTTCGCGCTTAGTGTGGTTGAAATGAGAAGCATATAATCAGGCACAGCTTTTTATGTTCTTTTTTAATTCCTTTGTTGCTTGACCTCTGCTGTTAATAAAAAACACAAATGATGCTTAAAAATAGTGATCCGAAAAACTATACTGTTCTTTCTAAAATATAGAAATGATCCTATTTTCAAATCTATATATCTGACTGTTTGACAATCTGGAGCTTGTATACAAGGTTATTAAAACGTATTTAAATTTTAAGCTAGTTTCCGCGAGATTCCTAGGGTTTATGCTAGAGAACTCGATCAAAGATTCTTGGAAAGAAAGCCTCCAGTTTTGGCGGAAGTCCTAATCACTTTGTTGACGATAGTTTATACCATTTGAAGCTTGCGTTATCTCTTAATTGTAATTCTAATCATCTGCAAAAAATTGTTCGTATTAATTATCATAAATATGCAATACGATCTATGTGTCACATAGTACATAGCAATATTTTGTCAAACTGGTTCAGTTAATCAGTCACAGACTCCTATAACTTGTGCCATAGATTTTTTTCTTATAGTTTAATAGAAAGTCTTGAATATTGTCAATGTGAGGGCTCATCAAAAAATTCCATCTGTATCAATAACTTGACTAATTTCTTTTTATCTGTCCAAATACTTTTAACAAAATTTCAAGTAATTTACTGATTCAGAGTATCAAAGAAATATTCCTGATAAGAAAAATTTAATTAATTATAAATGACAAAGTCAAACACCACATATCACAAGTAGTGGTATGCGATAAGTAATAATGTATTTACTAGTTTGTTGTACTACTGTCTGTATTTGATTTAACGCATCTGCCGCTTCGTACATTTACAAATCTACCCATCGCCTGTATAAATACACAAGCACAATCAATGATTTATGTCCGACAACAAATAGATGTTAAACGCGTAACGTCGTGAAAAAAACTAACAAACACAGGAGTTCGCAAATCAGATACGGAAATTCGAAAAATCAGAGCGTACACACTCCATATAAATAAACTCACGTATGTATATCTGATGAACGTCGCTGCGCCATCTAGAGTTGCACCTTTAAAATACCCACGATCCCATATTTTGTATGTCAATAAATTATGAAAATATTTGGGGAAATTAAAATTACATTTATAAATTAAATAATATACAATCAATGTGTGTGTTCCTGTTATGTTTGTACGTCATTAAAATTATTTACGTTTTATATACATTCGAAAATGTTAAAACGTATGCGGATAGGTGTAATACATTCGAATTGGTGTAATAAATATTATGTTAATAATTTAAATTATTTATGAGCTTATAAATCAAAGATATATTGGATGCTAAATATGCAATATTCGACCGAGCGTATCGACTGTGAACGCGTAGAGCAAAACAAAATTGTATATGACACTGTAAACTGTATTTTTGGAAATTTATTTAAATTTCGTAATACACAAATTTCATTGTTTTATTCTATATTGGTTTACTTGCACTAGTTTTATGAAAATTGTCAACATAATCTCATGTGTAAAACTATTTACAGCTTCTCGACAAAATGAAATTAATTTGCCCATACATATGATGTAATTTTGCCGTTATTTCTTGCATAGATAATGTTATTTAAAAACCATTAATAAAACATATACACCATAATTCCTGATTAATAGCAACATTAATGCCTATGTATTATATATTTCCCCCTATCAGTTTTTTGCTGTTCTATTCTAGCTTAGAGCAAAAGTAAACTACTCAGAACGATCGCCTAGGCAAGGACTTTATACAGGATGTCCAGCCTAAGATGCAACGGTCCATAGCCGACTTATTATTAATTTTTTGAAAAATGTTTCAAATAAATGTTGCCTCGAATCAAATTCTACACATTTTAAAATTAGTATCAGTAATGGCGGACTTCCGGTTCTACTGTAAGTAGATACTAACTTTATTATTTTAAATGGAACACCCTATATATTATTGCAGTTTTTGATTCCTTATTAAATTTAAAGGGCACTTTATTAAGCTTACATTGAGTCTAAGTTGTACCGTTTCCGAATTACGTGACGTTTTTCAAAAAAATGACATCTGCAGCGTCTTGGGTGTTTGGAAATATCTCCGTAATTGCGAAAGTTAGAAACATGCGGTTTTCAGATTTCGCTTAATCATGAACGAGGTCACGTCTTTTATTAGAAAATTGTTGCATTTATGTTACAGGGTGATTAAATAGGGATCTGTAATTTTCCAACATTAAAATCATGAATAACTTGATTTTTTTAAATAGAATGGTATAGCAATTTTTAGATATATGGATGTAAAATTTGATTTTCTTCCGTTTTTATACGGATATTATTGTGTCTATTTCCAACGGTTTTGGAGATATTTCCGATTTTTTCAGTTTTTTACCATCCCCACGTATTGCGAAATGCTGGCACCTTTCCCTCGCATTTACCAGGCTTGGGACTGGCAGCAATAATACTGGCATGCTTAAAAAGTGGCTTCAAAACAAAATAGAACCACTAGAAACAAACAAAATGGTGAAAAATACTAGTTGTTCCAAACGACATCGATATAAAATCAAATTAGGCTTCTAAACAAATTAGGTATCTAACTGTCATTAGTGTTCTAAGTGTCAGATCTGACGTTCAGAGTATTATCTTGTAAGATAACAGTTAAAAATGTCGCTTACTCAAGAAGAATTAGTGGATATGGTCGTTCTCGGTGAATGTAACAGAAACGTTGTGTTAGCGTCAAGAGTTTATGCACACTATTATCCAAATAGAAGGCATCCAGATAGGAGAGCATTTCTGTCGCTACTGGATAGGCTTACAAGTACTGGATCTGTAAAACGTACAAAACGGAACCGCAATAACTCCGTACTGACGGAAGAAAATCAGTTGCAAGTATTGTTAGCAGTGCAAGAAAATGCAGGATCCAGTGTGCGCGAAATAAGTAGAATGACTAATGGCAGTAAATCTTCGGTACACAGCACTTTAAGAGCACATAAGTATATCATCCGTATCGGATCCAGTTGCACCAGGAAATTACTGCAGACGATTTTCAAACCTGTTGTTTTGTCAGTGGGCAATTAAAAGAAATCATCATGATGCGAATTTTTTCTAGCGAGTGATGTTTTCAGATGAAGCTACCTTCCACAAAAATGGATTTGTAAATCATCACAACTGCCATTATTATGACATACAAAATCCCCATCGATTTATTGCTGCTCAAGTAGTCAATACAGATAGTCAGTGAATGTGTGGGCAGGTATCATTGGAGAACATATTATAGGCCC